>JASCRG010000463.1:1358811-1396888 GCA_030264185.1 Cephus rjabovi | reverse complement strand
GTTTTGTTATATATTTCTGAATTTGAATTGGTGTAATATGTGCTATTCAAAATATAGTATTATTAAATAAATTACAGCGCCAACCCCTATGTGGTTAGAGTAAAGAGAAAAGAGGATCTAACGGCGGCCGAGCAGGCGGGGTCCCAGTTGATCCGGGCATCGACAGGGGGCAGGTCGGTCGATTCGGGAAATTCTCGAACAGCAGAATGCACTCTGGCCGCAGAGCCCTCTGGGTAATCGGGCTAGGCGAACGTGACGCATTAGACGCACGTTGCACGGAGTAAATAGGCGACGGGTTTCCCATTATGTCTTCCTGTGATTTACATGAGATCTCGGGCGTCCACTTCTCTGCGTTGGACATCGCTTCATGGGGATTCGCCTGTATGGATATACATGTATAATGGCGTGTATAGGCAAATATACGGTATATGTATTTAAGTATGGATTCGCTTGTATGTCGTGTCTCTGTGCGATCTAGGTTACGTAGTGGCGCACGGTGTATACAGACTGCCTGCCGTCTCATCCTCGGTGGCGGCGAACAGTCACAAAAAACTGTTTACGTTTCACGGCTGAAAGACTTTTTATTTCTTGTCCTTCTACTGGGCCCCCGCCCGCCTTGTTTTCTTTTTTTCTTCTTTTCGTTCCTCGCTTTTTCCTCTCTTTCGGCACTCTCGGACACGGCTCGACCAATTCTTGGGACGCTTATCTTCGATGCATTATTTTATGGTCGGTCGGCTTCGGGTATCGCGGATCTTATTTGTATACGCTCTTATCTTTCAGGGTCAGAGAGGTCAATCGTTATCTGGATCAATTCTAAAACTATCGTGCGTAGGCAGTGGGATAGGTTGCTACGATGGGGACGACTTATTGATTTTCTCGCTCTTTTTTTTTTTATCTATACAGTGACTCGTGTGAAATTAGTTTTTTTTTGTTTGCCTATTTTTCTTTACTTACCTCATCGATCCATCTGAGAGTCCACGAGTTTCCTTGGAACACTCATGCCTTTTGTCGCTCGCTTGTAAATCAGCTGATGTCAGACGGGAACGGTGGATTAACGTCCATCCATCGTGGTTACGGACGGACGTCAAGACGCACCGACAGACCGACGGCGGGACGCCGAAGCGTCTCGTACATTCTAGTCGCGGGATAAAGCGTTCGCCATTGTCTCGCGAGTCTAGTTGAATCATTGAAATTCATGGAAGTGCAAATTAAGCATGACGTGGGCGACCAGGTGCTGGCCGGTCGCTCTCGTGTGCATACTGCCACAAGGACGTGTAGATGTGCCTCGCCTGGAAACAGCCGAGGACGCGACTTTATGGGCTTTGAATTACGGCGAATTGAAAAACCGTAATTTTTATTTACATTAATATTGCACGTATTATAATTCATCGCAATTTTGCTGATTCGATATTTGCGATTTTGCTTAATCGCCGTCGAGGAATTCGCAAAAATTCAAGCCCTTCTCGGTACTTGCTCAGTGACTTCGTTATTCGCGATTTCGCTATTCGCCGTATTTACAGGAACCCCGCGAACGGCAGTGGAGTACCATGTGTTTTTTTTTTCAAAAAAAAAAATTAAAACCGATCTTCTGGTCTCCCATAATAAAAAATGAAAAATTACCAGGATACAAAGTGTATATACACATTTTGATGTCGACCCAAAAAATGGCTGATATGCTCCGTGACACTATTCTGGATCACAAGTGGAATCTACGAGAAGAGAAATATGATTGATGTATAATAAAAACACTATTTGCTAAAATATTATTGTCATTCACTTATCGTTCACATTTCCAATCGCTACCAGCTACGCATGAACCATCCAACTCGAGCGCTTATCGTGCATCGACTACCGCCGATCGTTATCGAGCTATTTCATATTACTGGCACTACCCGTTAACTTCCCCCCCGACGGCGCCCAATGCGGTCTAATAAGTGCGTCCTCGCGCTTTTACGAACTTTTATGACGCTCGTTTCCCCTGATGAGAACATAATAGATTTTCAGTAGGGTTTCTATATAGCTGTAAAATACCATAGGGAAACTGGAAGTGAATTCGAATGGGATTTATCGAGCAGGACCCCCGTCGGATACCCGCGTACATATATATATAATCCAATAAATATCGCTTCCAATAGAATTTACGAACTTGGGAAAATCAGGATTTCGAGAATACGAGCGATGGTGGGGAAAGGGCTAACCAGAATGCTGCTTGGGTTGGCCATGGTGGGGATGATCGAAGGACCCATTGGTCGAGGTGACTCGAGCCGGTACCAGGACGGTTCCAGCCGATCCTCCTCCGCCGTATAAATCGACTTCGCCCAGACACGGCGAACGAGTCGTTGCCAGGATTTACCGGCGTCAGGTTATTGGCTTTGGAATTACGTCATGTCCTATCGATACTTCCGTCGATACGTATCGATTCGATACTTTCCCTCTGGCCGGGTTCGCCATTTTCCCAGCCAGACGTCCTGCCTCCTGGTCACCTTGGCAATGGGTACCGATCCAGCTCGGCCGATCGAGGATCGTCCAATTCGAATCAGCTGATTTCATCGTCCACGAGTCGTCCCGGTTGGCAATACTGTTCCACAGGTGTACCAACCGGGACACTGGGGAAAAACACAAAACCCAACTCGTTATTCAAGCATATGTAGAGTCCGTACATATTTACGTGGTCTCTTTGGCATATATGTAACCCACGAGCCAGTCTCGTATCGCTCTGAATCAATATAACGGCGACTTTCAACGTGTGCACGGACCCGCACGAGTCGCGATAGTCGCTTCGTTGCGGACCCGTCGTCGTTCCGTTACCTGGAAGCTGAACCTAATTTCCGTACACAGTGTGGGACTGCACCCATGACTGTTGTTCGACGAGTGTGAAACTGCTTGTATAAATGTGATATTAAAATTTTGTTAGACTTTTTTTTTTATTGAAATAAAATTTACCCCCCCCTTCACCCACTCACTCCCTCTACCACCAATCTCCCGGATGCTCCAGCGATGCCCCAAGGGTTCATCTTCAGGAAGCGACCCAAGTCGTATTAGCCCGTACGGGTGCGCTTGTATCGCTATAGGATCAATGCTCACCGGCCCTGACCGTGCTCGCGCACCTCAACCGTCTCAGTTACCGTACGCTTTATCCATTATTCAGCGCGCCCTACCGCGAATAGGTATAACCTCTTCGGGTGTTTATAAATATTTAGATCCCCAAGAAGGTACGCGTAGAAGTAACGTGTATACGTGGCGGCGACCGTTAGGTCTTTCACCTACACCCGGTAGCTGCTCGACCCTCGCGGATGTCCTTGATGTCACACCGGAAGGTCGAATTAGGTCCAGATATTTTCACATACTTTGCACTGGATCCAGTCCTGTGCCGGCGTCAAGCTATTTTGAGGTGGAAGAATCGCGCTTTACAGAATCAGTGTGAACGACCCATAAAGTAGTGGCCCGTTTTCGTTTACTGTCCGCTGTTATCTAGGGTGCTCTACCTATGTCATATATATAGTGGTATCTGAAACGTAAGCCTGGTCCCTCTCTCTCTCTCTCTCTCTCTATGTAGTAAGTATATATATATATACCGGTATCAGTTTAAATCAATAGATGCCGTAACGCCCAGGGGCCTCTGCGCTTGGTGCCTTCGTGGAAAAGCAGAGTGCGAGAGTTTCAGAGACACGTGTATACAGGTATAGCGGGTAATTGACCGGAGGGAGACGAAAGGAATAAAGTGAGACGGAGGAGTAGGAAAAGCAGGGAGCATATTCAGAACCCGTGAAAAATCTGCCTAAAGCTTTGGGTAACCTGAACCAGTGTCGAGCTCTGACCTAACCTAACACAACTTCGGTCCGCCTAGCAACAGCAGATAATACCTCGAGCGGGCGAGCAAAAAAGTTTATCACGTATCCGTGAGAAAGGTTAGGGCCGTACGTGTACCTAATCCGTACACCGGGTTCAAAGTTCAGGACGAGTAACCGGGATGTTCCTGATATCGATCGGAAGTCTTCTGATGTGTCCTTGTTTAAATTTTTTTTTTCTTTCTTAAGCTTGCTTCACTCGTGTCGGTCAATTAGTCATTCTTCGGGTTACTCGACATCAGGTATGACCCTGAGGTCTGGACCTTCTCTCCGGTATGAGAGGCTCGTCTGCTACTTAATCAAGGCGGAATTTCATTGTCCTTAATCGTTAACGCAGATCCGAATCGAATGAGAATTGTCATGAGAATTTTTTTTTTGAGATAAAAAATTTGCCACGTAATTATATTCACGTACGCCGTGTGGCTTGCCTTGTGCAATCTGGATAGGAAAATCTGGGAGAGCTCTTGGTTAGACACTTTTCTTGGTGCTGTCGATCATTCTCGAAATAACGGGGTTCGTTAAGAGGGTCTTGGCTTGCTGGTGAAGACTGGCTGGCAGGGAGCTCCGCTCATAAAGGAATGATAAGGAGCGCCGATCGGCTCCTAATTAACTAATAACAAGGCGACGCGCGTTTTACGTAATGTTACGGTAACCCGGGTTTTTGTAGCGCGAGTCACGTGGTACGCTCATTTTATACCGGTTGGTACGTATGTACGCTGAAAAAAAATATGTTGCTTTAGACAAACAGCTTTGGAGTTATGAATTATTGCAGACTGGGGTCTCTATTGTCTGTGTTGGAGGTTATTGTGTAATTTGTGTACGTACGCTTGGATATGTATCTTTGTATGGGACTGTTTGTCATTGTTCTGTGTATGTATACGCTGGATAAATATTTATCTATGTAAATGTTGTCTGCATTTTGAAGTCTGAATTCGACCGGTTGCCTCCCTGAAAGTCAATATCCTTCGTGGCTTTTGTTGGCGAACCTTTCTCTCTTTGAAATGCATAAACTTGCGAAAGTCAAGAAAATCGTCGCAAAGAATTTTACAGACGCTTCGTTACCGCGCGAAATTGCATCGTCTTAGGCGTGGATGGTATTCGGGACGTTGAAAATGCATGGGCGAGTTTCCCTTCTAGCGTTGGGATATCTTGGGCTTTGGGCACGAAACAGATGAATCCTTTCGGGTATATTGGATTTGTGCATTTATATGTATGTGGCGTATAGTTGCATTTTATACAGCAGGTATACTGTCGGGCGGAGGAGTTGTGTAAATGTGGAAAAAATATTAGTTAATGTATCGTACGTGGTTAACGCTCGGAAATTATGTGCGTGCGCGAAGCGTTTCGTGATTCAGTGCATTCTCCTGTAGGCCAGGGACGAGAGAACAAGCCAATCGGTTTCCACGGCTCGGTTTCTTTTTTGTATTAATCTTTTTTTTGTATATTTATTTCACTGGTGATACAATAGAGACGCAGTCACCGTGCGACGCCTTGAGGAACTATGGAAATGCTGGAGTACGCGGGAGTCTTGAAAAATATATAGGGTGGATCGGATGGAAATGATTTTTGGGTTTATACCTTATTACGTGTCAATTCTGTGAGTCGATTGGAGTTTTAGAACGAATTTGGGATATTTTTCTTATGACTTTGTTTTATTAAGCTTTGGAAATTCGCGGAATTGTTCGGTTCTGCTTTGTTCGATGTGCAATTGTGGACTCACCTGAAGTGAGGTAAACGACGGGATTCTTCGTAGATTACGTAACGAGCCTGGTAACCCCATCGGTAACCGAGTGCCAATTACGTCATTATGTCGTGAAGCAAGTTAGTTGACTCTGCTGGCCACGGAAAAGCCTTGTGGCGCCACTAGCGCTCTGGCCCGGTAAGGTATTATAGAAACGTGTATTCTAGTTCTGCGATGCATCATGGGAAACAACGTGTCAACCGGTGGCGCCGCCACCAGTGTGTCGAAGATACTATCAGAGTCTTGTAGTGTATTCGTGCTAATTTTTAACGTGTCTCATCTCAAATAAGACATTTGAAGTTATCGAAAGTAAATTCCCCTCAGGTTTTCTTGTCAAAATCTACCAATTTAAGATACGCTTTTGAGACTCTGTCTTTCTTCGTGTCTTGGGTATACTCATAATTTATGGAATACTCTGGGCTTAAATCCCTTGTACTCCGCAACCGGAGATTTACGTGGGGACGTTGTAGTTGAACTCCTTATATGCGAATACCTGGTAGTACGTCAGACACACTAGTGGCGGCGCCACTGTTTCACAAATTTCCCATGATGCATTGCTGGATGGAAATTCCTGTTCCTGTTATACCCTGTAGCTCGTCTGTCCATATTTATCAAAGCGATGCGTCGTCGTCATTCGTTTTACTTTGTCTATGGACATTGAAGTATCGTTTCTCGTGAAGTTTTTGAGGTTACGTATCCGGTCTTGACTTTTCGCGTGTATCGGTAATTGATTATCGCTATAGGTGTGCTTTTACTAGATCCAAATTTTATGTATAACAATGGCCTATCGTATGTACGATTAAATCGCTATTTTTAACGGTTCTCACAGATCTCTCTCGATTTTTAACGCACGATTCATGTCTCGTGTTTTATTTTCGTGTTTCTTTCCACTTTGTTCTTTTCTTTAACTGTCTCTCCAGTTGACCCCCTCTATTCATAGCATTCGCCTATTTCATGCCGAATAAGACTCTCCGTTATACCGCCGGGGGGGAGTGTCACGAACGGAACACGCGATGAAATTTATGTAATGTTGGTACGATGCCATTGCCGACTGTGTTGCTTCTTAGTTGTTCCTTGTTTCGTAAAAAAGTTCTCGCACGACCAAATCCACTCTTGATCTCGACCTTCCACCTCTTTCGCCAAGTGGAAACACAGCAGGGCCGTATCTTCAATTTTTATCCGTACCCCTTTTTATTAGCGTTTCAAAAAATTCTAATTCCTTACCTAAACCCTTTCTCTTTTTTTTTGCTATTTATCTTTATTTATTTTCTTCACGATCTTCGATACTCGTATTTAGGTCAACATTTTTTTTTTTTTTAGAAATTTTATTAACGTTAGTTCCAAATTTTTTCATTGTTGCTTTTCCGACAATTTGTTGCAAAGAAAAATTGTCTTCATTTCTTTTTAACACACCACCACCAAACTTTTTTCTCGTAATCAGCTGATAATGACGTATAAGAAATACACGTGGGGCACACGCGTCTTCAGTTACGCTCCTGATAGCTACCAGTGCCCTTCGTTCGCCAAGAGATTTCGAGCCTGAGATTTTAATGTGACGACGGGGTCATAGGTCGATACCAGCTGCAGTTTGATATACAGACCACGTAACCTCACGTGCGAGTGCCAGTATATACAGAGTGTACAAGATGATTTAAATTTTCTTGAAAAAATTTCAATAATCCACGATAAAATATTCTGAGGGGTGCGCGTATCAATATTTTTTCAAAAAATTATTTCTCTTCGTACTGCGTCCCAACGTGCAACCAGGACTTCTTTTACACCCAGTATGCGACCTACGTGATTACAAGAGAATTTGAGAGACTGCGAAATTCAAAATGGCATGTACCAAACCCGCTGGACTAACACCGGCACTAGACAGTCTGGAAGGTAGAACGCAGAGAATTGCGGATCCTGATGATGCCAGAGACCGTAATGATGATGACTATCATGATAGAGCACGATTCACTGATGACTATCCATACCGGTAAAGACACTGTCTTACCTTCTCTTTTTCTCTCAGCTAACGATCGGACCCACCTTCACCACTTTTATATCATAGTCGATGACTTTGAATTTTTTTTTTTTTTTTTTCAAAATTCCTTAATCCACTATTTGTACCTATACATTTTCATGAATTTTCATCATATCCCTCAATTTTGAATTTACTCATTTTCCACTAACTCCTTGTCCCTCGTGCATTGTTCCTTAAAAGTCTCGAAACAGCCGAAGCTCTCGCGACTGCAGCCGAAGCAGCCGGCTTAATAGTCAGGTAAATCCCTCCACGTGCAATCAATAAGCTCGACGTGAACTCGTGGGCTTTCTCCAGGTTGCCTAAAGTCCAGGAGTAAGATCCGGTGTGCCCTAGACGGGATATGGATAATGCTAACTACCCTTAGAATTTACGTCGTTGTATATAGCGAAAGGCCTAGCCATACCAGGTATAGTAATACGTGTGGGATGGGAAGGGTGGAGGGGTTGGAAGGTTGAACCTTCTATGGAAATTTATGGAGATACCTTCTGCAACCTTCTCGACCCTTTACAACCCTCGTTACCCCCCCCCCCTCTCTTTCTCTTTCCCTCCCTCCCAAATCATCCCCCCGCACACCACACACGTCTTACGAAGTCGCAGTCAGACAGCAACGTGGAAGCGTCAGGGCGAGAGGGGGGCGAGGGGGGTGGGGGGTGGGGGAGGGAGAATTTATAAGGGTACTAAATAGGTCGTTACGACGTATACGCCCCAGCGTCGCGACGCCGTGACGTTCTTCGTTCTGACGACGCAGCCCACCCTCCCCTCCCGCCCCACCCTTTTGCACTTTCTTCACCATCCGGGCGACGCCTTCTCTCCCACTTTTTTTTTTCTTCCTTCACCCGTTCCCCGGGCCATTCCCTGACCTCGGTAACCTTGACCTAGGCTCTGTCGGATCGATCAGTCGATGGGTGGGACGATCCTGCACCACCTCCCCTCTTTCCCCTCCAACCCCACTGGCACTGTACTATCTGCAATCAGCCCCCCCCCCCTCCCCATTACCCCTATTCCTTTCTATCTCTCGTAAATCAACTAATTGCCTTGAGTCACTAGTCAGCCGGATGAAATTCTATTTTTGTTTTTGATATCATGGAGTTTGGTGTTTTTTTTTTGTCTTTTTTTTTTTTTCTTCTTTACTCCGTTTCATCATGGATAATTGTATCTTTCGTGGAAGGGGGCCCCGTCTTTTTGCGCTACGGTCGATATTCCAGGAATATACACGCCAGTCGTTTCTTCTGGGGGTGCTTTTTTTTTTTTTTTCTTTTCTTGTTTGCTTTCTCTTTTTACGAGAACGGAATTTTACTCGGGGAACATGGAGAACTGGTAACAATTGGATTGGATCGGGTAGGCTCTACTGGTTTTCTTGCTCTTGGAATGATCCTTTGCAAGATATTGCCTTACTGTTGTTATTATTATATTGACCAGCCGACAATCTTTGTGTTTCAGATATCG
Organism: Cephus rjabovi; assembly: GCA_030264185.1. NCBI lineage: Eukaryota > Metazoa > Arthropoda > Insecta > Hymenoptera > Cephidae > Cephus > Cephus rjabovi. Next base: position 1,387,821 of record JASCRG010000463.1, on the reverse strand, counting down.
CATTGGGCAACTCGACAATAACGGCCGATCGGCGCGACGTTTGGGCTGTTCGCGATACGAGAGGAAAGAAGACAGTGAAGGGAATACACGGAGAGAGAGGGAGAAGGGAGAGAAAGTGAATGAAAAGAATCAAGTGATAATCGCGCGATCGCGTTACGAAGGGAGGAAAATTGAAAGAAAAAATTCGCAAACAAATTTAGGCCTTTCAAGTCGTGTGATTTTTACGAGTTTTCACACTCGCGCGTTTGATTTTTTTTTATTTTTTTTTAGTTTTTTTCAAAAAGACTGATTTCCCGCCTGGCACCCTTAAGGATTTTATAAAGATGTGATATAGTAGATCGAGCGCAAAAAAAAACGGGGGCGAGATCGAGCGAATCGGATTAGAGGGAGAAAAAGAAGTGAAAGCAGAGTGAAATTGAAAGCGAAGAGAAAGAGGCGGGGAAAGATAAGTGATATTTCAAGTCGAATTCAAATAAGGGTGACTCGATCTGGGCTCGTCCTTTTTTCTTTCTCGAACCTTTTACCAACCCTTAGGTCAAATTTTCGGGTATTTTCGGTATTCGCCATTCATTTTCTTATCCATTTTAAGAAAAAAAAAAAAAAAAAGAAAGTTTCTCGACTCTACCCCTACTTTCCCTGCACTTAAGAATAATTCATCCCTCGAACATTTCCAGGATCCGCTGCCCCCGTATATCCGTAGTTTCTTACTTTTCATAAAGCCAATATTCCGGGCAATTGCAACGTACAGTAGAATATTTTATCTTTTTCGAAATAAGAAAAAAAAAAGTTACAACAAACAAAAGACGCGTCTGTCCGACCAATTTTCTCTTTAAATATCGAAAAGTCTCTTTATGACGCTTTTACGACTAAACAGCGAAACTACTAAGTATTAATTGGCCACGTTATATATATACATATATATATAATGTAACAGAGTGAGAGAAAAAGTATAAAGAGAAGAAATATCTTAAGCAGTATTCCCAGTACTAGGCGTTTACGACTAATTAGATACTAATTAAGCGAAAGAATTTGTCGGGACTGTAAATAAAGTGAGAAAGAACGGGTAAAAGTTTCGCTTTAGTCAAAGTCGACCATTAATCTTGATATCAAAAAGGAAAAAAAAAAGGAAAACAAAAGAAGAGGACCGTGTTGAGCACGGTATATATACACCTTCTATGTAATAATTGACAAAGAGGACTCTTTAAATGAATAATTAAGTTACAACGTGATATATATATATATATATATATCTACGTACGGGTGACCCAGGAGAATAATAAATACATAAGTAAAGTTGAGTAAGAAGAGAAAAGGAGCGAGAGAGAGAGAGAGAGATTAATCGTTAACGTTGAGTCGCGTTGAGCGCGTATTATAATTAATGACAGAGAGTTTTTAATTAACGAAAGCTTAATAAGCTCGTGCAGGAGTGTCGCGAGTGACGTTAATGATAAGAGACGATAAAACTATAGGAAGTGTCTTGCGAAGGGATAAGAAGAAGAGGGGATAAATTATTAATCAACGCCTCTACGAGTCTTGTGCTTCGTACTATAATATATATAAATAAATATATATATATATATATATCGTCAGTATGTACAAGGAGCATCCAGGTAATTCCTCGACGAGCAGCGCCTCGACGAAGGACGGCGACGTTGAGCTGGTGAGCAGGTTCCTGGCTCCTTTGTGCGCCAGAGACGAAGCAGCCAGGAACATAGCCCTGGCTGCGGCGAGGACGACAGTCGAAGGATGGCTGGGAGGTGTGGGCAGCCCAAACAATTGGGAGGACAGTACGGAGATGGAAGATTTACCTGATACCCCAGGAAAGTTCAAGGGTCAGGATGGCAGGTGAGCCTGAGAGTGCAATCGATTTATTAGTGTTGTAGAATTTTTTTTTTTTGGAAAAATTTTAATCGAGTTTTTTGGGTCCTTGTTTACGTTATTATCGGGAAAAAAAAAGTTGATCCACCAAAGAGGAAAAATACGGATTGCCGATGGAAGGAAATTTAGGGGAAAAAAGGAAGGGAGCCTGCGGATTATGATTTTGGGATGCGGCGAGTGTACTTTTGGTTTTGGAGCCTTTTGCTCGAGTAGCCATGAGATCGAATTATTTTGTGGCGTAGACACGCGATACCCGAGTGACATAATAATAGCTGTTCGAGTCAGCTGATTTTATGCTGGCGCTAATCTCCTGTAAACAGACACGGAGCCGGTATAAGATATTTTGTCACTGATAATAAATCATTTCTTATGTTCGTACTTGGGAATGATTTGGCAGTGAACGTTAGTGACCGGTTCTGCCATTAGTGAAAAATTAAATGTAGGTAGAAATTGGCTTTGGGTGTAAAATATTGAATTTTGAGTTTTTTTTTTTTTTTCAGGTACGACATGAATATCGAGAGGTCGCCACTGAAGTCAGCACCGAAGAACGTTCATAGTTCGGGACGAAGTCAGTTGCTGCAGGACACCTTCAGGACCGAAGGATTCTTTCCTCAGAGTATAACGGAGAATCAAGCCTTCCTAAAGGACACGAGTCTGGATTCCACTGACCATTATCCTTTGGGGTCTTTCGATACGGTGGATGGACGATTTGGAAATGAGACGAACTTCGGGACGCCGTCCGAGAGGAGGAGGTACCTGGGGGGGGAGGGGTTTGAAAAATTAGCCCAGTCGAATTCCTCGGACGAGGGCAAAGGGTTCACGATAGAAGGTCGAGGGTTGAGGTTCAGGGAATCCGAGCCCAGGTTCAGCTCGTCGAGCGAGAGCGAACGGAAGTTCCTTGGAGGTTCGAGCGAGCGGCTGAACGAGCATCCGGATGAGAGGAGGAAGGAGGAGAAAAAGTCAAAGAGCAAAGCCAAGGGCGTCAGGCAGAAGGTGGAGGATGACGAGCTGGACTCGGACACGAGGGTTTACGGGAAGAGTCCTAAGTTCGACGATGGGTTTTCCAGTATGCGTCCTGTGTATCCTACGGGAAACTACGACCTGTCAAGTGGAAATTTTGTAAGTCGGGACGAACGCTTCGTAACCGGAATCGCTTTCCGGGAGTCCGAGCTCGACGTGGATGACGAAGTAAGCTCGATGATCGAACCTGGAGTCGTTTTTAATACCTTGGATGGGTTTGATTCCGAAAATATGGTCATGTGCTACGGGCAGGATCTTCCTGAAGGAGATGAGATGAATCTGGAGAATGCGGAGTCCTGTCCTATCTCTGCACCTGATCACAGGGACCCTCTGCAGTTTCATCCGACGGAGATCCAGGATCACCTCAAGCACGAACCAGGTCGCAAGTTTAGCGCTGGACAGATAAAGAGACCACTTTCGCAGGACGAGGACGTCTCCACTAAGAACGGCAGAGTCCTGGAGAGTCCTGAAGTCAATCCTGGAGACGTTGGGAGGATGCTGAATCTTGGTAACGCCTTGGATGGTCCACGTCAGGCGCAGGCTAATAAATATCTCAGCCTGGTTACTCTGCATCTACCTGTCATTCTGCGATTGAGCGTAAACTGTCCCTTTCATAATGTGAGGATCAAGTGTGCGGAGATCCTGGAGATGGTCAAGGTGAGTCTTCACGTTTCTGAGACAAACTCATCTCTGATTTGCTAAGAAGAGGGCGTCGCGTTATCATCTAACCTTCTTGCAACTCCTGCTGAAAACGTGGACAGCTTCTGAATTACTTGAGAGCGCCAGCATCCCGCATAGAAAGAAATTTAGTAAACATGGTATTTGTCTTCATTTTTAAAGAAAGTTTCAACATCTTTTACATTTCTCCGTCTCTCTTACCACTATTTTTGCATATCGATGATATATCAATAGAGTTGTTTTGACTGGCGATTTAGGAGTCGTTGCGAAAAATAATATCTAAAAATACAGTCCTCCTTTACTCATTGCGTTCATCGCTCCTGCAAAACAACTCTAAATTATCGATCGAGGCTATTTCACTTAAAAATCACGTAACGGTCGTAAAGTCGAAAAAAAATTAGCAATTTTCAATCCTGCGAACAAATTAAATGGGCTTTTAGTACAATTAAACGGAAAATTCATTAGGAATACGTACAGTATCGGTGCATTGTAGGCCACTGTACAATTACAATGAGCCTTTATACGGTATCCGTCGATTCTTATGCAAAACTGTGTAATTACGGTGATCAGAATTTGCAAGGAATTACTGCGGGACACTTCGGTTCCTCTGACATTATGCCATTGTATCTTTTATAGTACAGTATAGTAGGATGATACTATAGGAAGATGCATTGTATGCATTGTAGACATTGTAAGCATTCGTAGCATTACGGGTATTGCATTCGTTCGTAAGGCAACGCAGTTAGTCCTCGTTAGCAGCAATGTAACGGGTGACCGAATAAAAGAAGGCTAATTCGCATCTAACTGTTCTATCTGTGCTAGATTGTAGCTCACGTTTTAGTAGAAATAGAACGGACGTGGTAAAATTGCTACGTTATGTAGGGATGTAATATTGAAAAAAAAAGACCGATGATGAAAATATATAATTGTCGGGGTTTAGCTCCATCTTCGAACTTTCGACGAACTCGCGGTCACACAGAGCTCTTCTCTCAAAACCAAAACTCAAAACTGACTCCCCCGTCAATCTATCCACCTTATATCCTCAAAGTCCCCACCCCTATCATTAGATTGGGTGTTTACATCCCACGACCGCGAGCACACCCGGTGTCCGTCAGGTAGCACCCCAAACCATATAGGGTCGGATCGCAAACACTCTCACCGAATAACAATAATAACAACAATAATAACACGCTACACTCCGACATAATTATTAAGTCGTAATAACAAGTTTGAGTGAATTCACTAGAAATAAAGCAAAAAAGTAATCGCCCAACGTGGGGCTCGAACCCACGACCCTGAGATTAAGAGTCTCATGCTCTACCGACTGAGCTAGCCGGGCCTTGTTAAACAAATTTTAGGAGTACCATCATATTCGAGAAATAATGACACAGATCTCTATTTTAGGACAGAGGACTTTCAGTGCCGGAACCTGCATTCGATGGACCCAGTGCCTTCGTTCCAGTATCGGAGGTGAGTTTATTTTTAATATTTGAACCGCATTTATTCATTTTTTTAATTTCGGAGCACAGAAATTACAGCAAGACCAGATGATACAATTTTTAAACTCACCTTCGTTTTCGTGACAATTGACGATTCATATAGAAACGTTGATTTGCTGGCTATAAGATTTAATTGACTTTCCTGATAATTGCGAGAAGTGAAATTGGTCTCACAAGAAATTATTTTAGTACAGCCTTCTCCTTTCTTTTTCTCTTTATTAGTGTAATTCTGGACTTCGCGTCACGCCTTGTAGAACGAGCGCAATTGGCAGCACGGCTTGCGCTAATTTTATTAGGACGATAGCGTCGATGTCGACGAAAACAAAACAATTGTCAGTGCTAAATCCGTGCGTGTCCTCCTCTCATTGGTTCTCGATCGGTAAAATAGATTCGGCAATGAGCCATTAACGAAAGTGTTCATTCATCAGAAGCGCCGCGGCGATATTCGCGGTAATAATAAAAGAATCGAGCAGCCATTGCTTATATGGTGGACATTTATTTGTCCCCTCATAACCTTCAATTCATTCTAATTGCGAGCAATCAGGCTCTGTTATCTCCAAACGGGGTCTTCATTGACGTACGTTGGTAGGTGAGACTGCCCTACCTTACCGACCGAGTGTTATACGCCTTCCATATACTTCAAATCTTCCCTGTTGTAAGTTCCTTGTACTTTCAACAGATGGCGACAGCTTATCTACTCACCTATCATTCCCTATCAGGCCAATAGACCAGACTCAAGCTCAATCTACACAATCTTTCCTTTCGTGACAGTTTGGAAACGTGATATGCTCCAAACTGAGAGCGCTCAATCGATCGAATATATTTTCCCTCCCTCTGTCTCTCTGGGACGGATCAGAGAATCCCAATGAGTGCGGCGAGCGTGGCGATTCGCCAGCTCACCGGGGGCTAAGGTCGCAATTACTGCGTAACGTGCTCTCTTCTATTCGCTCGTTCATTTCATTCGAACGAGGCAGAATTCATCAAGCCTCATCGTGTAAGATCAAACTGGCCATGATCCAGAAATTAAAAAGTACAGCTGAACGTTGTCGTGTCCCATTAGAAAAAAAAATTATTTATTTACAAAACTAAGCATAACAAAATTCACATAAATAAAATAACTCATTCTCGAACAATCTGGACATTCGTCACTCTACTGAAATACCGCTTCAATATAACATAATTAATAAAGACCTAATTTCACAATACCAACAAATAATTCTATTCACAAGAAAATTCTTTTTCAATGGTTTCACTCGAAGCCCTTTTTTCCCTATAAAATCATAAAGATATATCCGCCCCATTTTCCCTCCCCTCTTATCACCCCTTTTATACGTACTCATTCTTTCCTTCTCTAATTTTCATTAATTCGGCCGGACGCGTCACTTCGTTTAGCTCGCTGACTTCGTTACGAGTTTTACTCGGCGCAGAGTCCGCGTTCCTCGTAATTGCGCCGTAATTGAGTTAGAGGAACGTTTCGCCAGGGCCAAGCGTTGGCAACATCGCCCACGGTTTTCTGTTTGCTCCTAAACCAAAAGTCAAGTTAAATCCAAGCCCGAGAAAGAAAAAAGAAAGAATAATAAATCAATACCCATATATACATACAGACATACAACGAGCCTATTCTTCAAATATTCTCGTCCTATAAATTATTATTATACCACCCAGTATACTTTTCAATCTTTCATATCCGTATTTTTAATTGGATCGTTTGGTACCTGCGGATCCCAGGCACTTTGGAAACTCCCATATGAAACTGTGTACCTTCAATATGCGCCCGTCAAATATTTACCTAGTCGTCTCTGTGAAATCTCGAGGATTCCAGTTCTACAGTACTTCACGTCGCTGTACACAGTGTTGCCAATCGATTCGGAATTAAAGCCGCAGGCTGCAAAGTGTAACTGGTTACGTTGAACCTGGACGGCCGTAAGAAGGAAAAGGGGACGCACGTATTCATTGCCGTTCGCGCTCCGACGCCACCCCTAAGCCTTTGCTGTCCTCGCTCACGCGTCATGCAAAACGTCCCTCTGAGGGTACGAAGAGCCGTGCGACTATACCGGCCGAGTAGAAGAGATACGTTAGTGGTTGGATTTATTTTTATTATTTTTTTTTTTACTCAGAAAATCTTTCCTTCGCTTCAATTAATTAATGGTCAGCATCCTCAGCTGATTCTTGGCTCTCGTCGTTCCTGCGTTTTATTTAAGCATAATTCTACGGCGTCTCTTTGGAGTCTGCTTGAATTTTATAATATAAAGTTTGCTGCAAGATGCGCGTCTTATCTTGGAAAAATGGTAGGAGGCATTAATTTGAGCCCGGGGCTGTTCTTTAATTTTGCATCTTTTTCTCGTTTTATCTTTGCTCGCTGTTATCACTCGGACGCGCTTTCCGCGGCCGATACGCTGGTTTTTTTTTTTTTTTTCTTTAGAAACCGACTGAGGCGTCGCGGAAGACGCGGTGGGTGGGGAGAAGGAGGGAGAGGGGAATTCTTTCCTCAGAACCGGAAGTCACGAATCGCGTGCGACTCGACGTTGCGTGATTTCGCGCGATTCGCGGGACGCGCGAATCGTCCTTGCAATTTTTTTATTTCTCTTTCGTTGTCCTTCGAAATCGCGCCTTCGTTCTTTCTTCGTCAGACGGAAAGTCGACTGCTTCCTTTTCTTCTTTTGGAAATCCAGTGGCGCCCCTGGGCGTCTAGCGGCGTCGTTCCCCTTCTTGTCATTATTTACAGCGGGATTCTCTCGTCTGGTGTTGCGTCCTTTTATCCTTTTTTTACACTTTTTTTCCCTTCCGTATCACCCTGGGTTATTCGCTCTTGTCTTCCGTGACACGCGTCGCGACGCCTCGTCCAGGCCGACGAGCGTGACAAATTTCTTCTGTTCTTATTGTAGATATTTCTTTATTTTTTCTCTTTTTTTTTACTTTTTTTCTCTTTGACCCTTCTTTTATTATTTTTTGCAAAAAAATTATTCCTCACGAATTTTTCTTTTTTTTTTTTCTTTTTACGGGGTACGAATCTTATTCTCTGGCGATGCCTTTCGTCTCCTTGTAATTTATTTTCTTGAACATACCGGAAGACGCCGGACCCACGAGAACGCGGAGGATGTTAACCGGGTGACGTTTTAACATCTTCCTGAATTATTGGGAGGCTGACTTTTCCTCTTGGAAAGCATTATAAAGTAATCTCGCGGAGTGCAGCGTGATTGAGATAAACCGAAATCTATTATAAAGATCAGGCGGGCTGGGGCGAAGATAGTCGGGGGTGGCTCGGGAAGTTTAGAAACTTTTGGAAACGATATACAGAACTCCGAGCCAAGTAAAATGGCGAATACGTGGCAATGGGGTAACGGGAAACTGTACCAGTAGAATATCAAGTGGAACCAGGGAAATCAGTGGTGGGTCTGGTTTTTACTTTTTAAAAATATTTTTATCCGTTAAAAAAAAAGAATTTATACACTCATGTGGATCATACGCTTATACCCTGTACATAACTGTACATAACAGTATATGCTTCTAGAAGGTTCTATACAAATGGCTCGACTTTTATACATATATAGTATACAAGACACCATTTTTCCAGTATCAATCAACAGTAAGAGAGTTTCTTGAGGAGTTTTTCAAAACATTTTGGAACAATTGCCATCCGGTAATTTTCCTCGGATTTCTCTCGGCCTGCCCCATTTCTATCTTGCACTTAGAAGCTTCTCCCATTTTCCAAGCTGGATTCTTTTATTTTTTGGTTAACGACCCAGTTGAGCCAGCCAGTCCTCCTACCGGGGTAACCCAGCCATCCCCCCCCCCCCCCCATGTAGTCTCATAAGCATGATGACCTCATTGCCATAGCAATTTACATGGTTTTTGGAGATTTTCGTATCAGGTGTATATAGATATACTGTCTGACGTCATTTTTCCATTCACGGTCACAGAGACGGAGACAGAGTCTTGATACGGTTAAGGCCTCGCCTGGTTCGCGGATGCACGAGCGAAGGGTGGACAGTCGAAGGTAACGTAGGTTGGTTCTCGAAGATCGTTTTCGGATTTTTCGTTATCGGTGTCGAGTCAAGAAAAGATACGTTACAATTGATATATGAATTTTCGAAAAATCAATGAGAGGACACAGGGCATTGTTTATTTTTAAGAAAAAAAAATTATTAAAAGAAAAAAAAAGCTGTGCAATTTTTTTTTTTTTGGGAAATTTTTTTGATTCTCGGACCAGGGATTTTCATTGAGATTTTTCTCAGCAGCTACGAGAATAACGTTGCGATAGCAAATGGACCATTTCCCGTCAGGACGCACGCGACGTAAACGCCGTCGACCTAATCTGACGCAATTTATCGTCGCGATGATAAATAAATATCGCGTGTCGCTCTGTTGTGCCATTTTTACAGCTTTTCCCAGTGCAGACCGAAGAGACGCTTGCAGTTACGTCATTGTCATTGTAAAAAGGTAAGTGAGTCGAATTTATACGTTTGTCACGTAGATATTATGGTATCGTTTGGATTTTTTATGACGATGACTATTTTGATTTTAATTTTGTATTTCATTTATTATTAGAACGTGTATTATATTTACGATTAGACTCGGTCGCGCAATGAAATATTGATAATCGGAAATCGATTCCAACATCGAAAAGCGACACAGCGTTGCTTGACTGTTATAGGTATCGAATAAAATATTAACATTTATATTTTTTTTTCGAAAATCAACTTTTTTTCATCAAACTCAAAAATTTACGCATCACGACTACGTGTATCTATCAAAGCATAACACGCACTGATAATGCTCGTAAACCGTTATCTGTTTGGGTTAAAAATGAAAATCCAAAAAAAAAATAGATATTTGGCGTAAAATAATATTCAACTGACGATTTTGAAATGATGAGAATTCGAAGAAGAAGAGTTGATTTCCTCTCTACCGTTTCGTTTGTCTGCTGCTCTTTGTTCCTTTAGGTCCCTTCATTTTTCATTGCCTTAAAGCGTTTTCATGTGTAGTCGTCGCGACGCTCAGCGTCTGCATCGCTTCCGCCTCGTGGGGTCGGAGCAAAGAAAAGGAAGATAAATATTTATTAATATATATAAATATACACACGGACGCCTATAACAATCAGAGTCCTTTGTTCTTTGAAAATTCTAAAACATCGCCAGCGACAGATTTGACTCTGTCGCTTTCATAGATACAACAAGGCCTCCCAACTAGTATGCATTACAGCCCGTTAAAACTGATCGAGCGACCAGGACTGGCAACGAGTTTGATGCTTTTAAAGTTTCACTAAAAATAATCTCACGCAAATTTATATTCAGAATGAAAAGCGACAACGTCGTCGCTCGTTCTCCAAAATAAATAATGAAAACCCACCCTATTGTTCGCGAGCGTCGAAACAGTCCAAATGTCTGGCCACCGTTTATCAACGTTTACTCGAAATACCAGCGTCCCAAATACGAAAATTGCACCACCGAAATATCGCCCGACAACGAAGCCTAATGTGGCATTCATACGCACATGCACGTGCGCCATGAAGCTTTTCTACAGTTTTACATGTCTGGCTGCTACCAGTAACTCCTGTTCATCCGTCAGTTTTTTTCTACTACATACCCCACACGTGTTTTACTTCTCTTGCATCCCCACTCTCTCCGCTATTCATTCTTCACCTACGCTTCGCATCGCTCGATGCGAACCTGCCTTCTGTTTCGCCGATTTTCATACGTCACTCGAGCACGCACTCTATGCATCCTCGACTGCACCCGTGTGAGCGACATATTTCCCAGCTGATTTTACACCGTCGAACATGCGCCGAGGGCGCGCTCTGTCGGCGGCGTCGGACACTATTACAACTGTCCTCGTCCGAAATTCACTAATTCCCCAGTTCCTCCTCGAGTAATGTTGCCAGCACGTCCGTTTTCCACGGGATGATTCACCACGTAACGCTTACACGTACAAGCCCCCGTAGTTTTGGGTTGATGAATCGGAGGGACGAAAACTTCAGGCTTTATTGCGTTTTCACGTAAACTCCTTAACGCGCCACCTTTTTATTGGACTCTCGCTCTGTTCAGTTATATATACTATATACATTTCATATTCAGCGACACTTCATTTTTTCTCGATCGCGCACTCGACCATCACTATTCGTTCGCCAGCCGCCACTTCCGTTATCTGGATCCCGGAATTACATCGTCCACGTAAATATACGTAAAATTTTTGCTCCTTTGATCGCTACGTTAATCCCGATTAACGGTCTCCTCGCCTTTTCGTTATTCCTGAAAAAGATTTTAATGAGCATCGCAAAACCAACGGCGCCCCACCCCCTCCTCTCTGTCTTCTCTAAGTATGTTCGAGATCCTTCGTTAATCCCTGGACCAACCTCCCCCCGCCCCCCTCCACCACCTTTCATCTTTCAACCCCCCTTTCAAAGCTTTAACCGCTTCATCCTCGCAAAGTTCCCAAAGGATTTTCTCGTCATCAAAAAATTTTTAATTCACGTCCCGCATAAACCATCCGCGTTACGATGCAGCTAATGTTACTCGCTAAACTTTCCAGGAATATGTAATATCGACCGCGACTGCACCGACGGCAGCACTCGTTCCGCGTCTCGACTCCCCATTGGGCTTGAATTATCTCCTTTCATTACGCCGATTTCACTGGCGAGCGTCGCGACGCTCGGGAACCTCCTACCGACGTCTTTCAAGAAATTCCTAATATATATATATATATATATATATATATATACATCAACCAAGGTAAAATCATCCCATTAGAGAAGGCGAATCCATTCATTTGACGTTCAAGCGATTTCGCTCTGCCTTTGAATTGCCCTGAGCCACTAACGCATTGAATATGAGACAGGCTCCTCAAATATTTCTCATACGTACACTGCTACGTAGGCGATACGATGGTTTTGGAAATCCGCGAGGCGCAGCAGCCTTCGGTGCCATCTCCAGGGACGGAGCGAAGGGGCCCGGAGGGGTGCAGCAGGGGTGGTGGTACACGAGGTATGCCCAAGACCGCAGAATTAAATGGCCAAATGAAATCCTCCTCTGGTATTTAGGTTGGTATACATGTATACGGTGGAATTTATGCAGTCGGTCGACACACTTCAGGTCCTCGGCGTCGGGAGGTTTTCAACGTTGGCTGCATCTACTGCGACCTTTTAATAACGTTATACAGGCGGATGCTCAGTGCGAATTCCTGGGCCGCGACGTATAACCCCCTCGTCGCTTTACTTCTCTCGTAAATTCGCCCCCGACTATCGCTTTCGTGGGGATTAACCGTGAGGCTCTTGAGAACTGAAAACGGTGGAAGAATATTTTCTTCGCGTGATTATCCTTGAGAATCTGCTGACTGCGTTATGATATACGTACGTACGTACGTGTGATATGGTAGTACCAGCGCGCTACGGATTTGAATCTGTCTTCAACGAGAATTATAGATTTTATGATTTTTTTTCCAGTTTTTACCTCATCTTCATTTTTCTTTTACTCGAAATTTTTTTTTTCGGATTTTCCAATAAAATTTATCAACGATCGAAATCTCGTACACTCGATCGCTACCATCCGATTTCATCGTCCCTTTAACTTGTTTACAGGCACGTCCGACACGGTAGCTTGGGTCATATCGAATTTTCTCTCGAATGTCGTTTGTATTAAATTTCCGGAATCGCCATTCGCTCGCCGATATATTCGATTTATTATTGGCTCGCATCGATTCCCAGCGGGTTTTCAAGTCCCATGCATGCGGAATACACATATCATTGTGAACGCCGCGAAATCGTCCATGAACGTGAGAGACCAATATATTGTCCGGAAGCGAAGTTACCCATTTTACGCAAAAACGTTTAACTCCGATTTTCTTTTTCCTTAAGGAAAAAAAGAAAAACCATTTTGACCCTTTTTTACAAATTTCATCCGAAATATATAACTATGGCGGTACTTTCTCCAGTGACGTAAGGATACGTCATTAAAATAATATAATAAAAAATCCACGGATGTCATACATGGAAAAACAAAAATCTCGAGCTAAAGTATCTTCCGAATCAGAGAATATATTTTGCTATCCATTACGTAACTTTGGCAAATTATGTAATAATGTACCGTCGTACATGTCGACATCCATTATCACCGTTATTAGAATCCAGTTAGAAGAACGTTTGGCTGTTAACGGTAATGCCTCTTATCGAGGACTCCGAAGTAGCCATGGTTCTAAAAGCCGTCGCGATAAAACGTCAGGCCACTACCGATAAAACTCCGACCACTAGTGGGCGCTCTGATAACTTTATATCTAGTGTAGCTAAGCTCCTGTAAATAATTCACGGGCGACCGATAAGCCGTAGCGCGCGCCCCTACCGAGACATTCCCGAAGTTTCTAGAAGTTTCCAGGTTTAAGAATCCCGCAGGGTTAGACTACACGCTCGTCTACAGTATGAGGACAAGGAATGGCCCGAGGTCAAGTCAGCGTAGCTACTAGCTAGCTGGATCAGGCCATTACGGAACGTGGTAAAAGAAGCCAACCTAACCTAACCTAGCCCCTCGAAGTAATATCCCAAATATCCAAGCGTTTCTCAATTTCGCTAACCGTAACCGAGACGGCCAGAGCCATGCGGCGAGTTCGGGAACTAACAGAAGTATCTCAGCCGAACAGGTCAACCGCCTGCAAGTTTTCTTGAGGTCAACTAACCTCAAGTGCCAGTAAATGTTCTACGTTAAGGTTCATCGGGTCGGAAACCGGAATGAACTCGTTGAACTTGTATGGGGAATATTATGGACGAGACGAACATTACCGACCGTACGTGTCTCTTTGACTGTAGCAAAAATTGCTCGAGAACAAAAAAAGGTACACAATTCCCCGTCTATGGCTGCGTTCGGATAGGCTGGATTTAAAAAGAGCGGGAATATCGTATCATTTCAAATTGGTCGAACGGCCCGTAGCTGTTTATTTTTTTTTTCATTTGCATACTATATGTATATCTGCGATAGCTGTGGACTGTGCTTGCAAGTTAGAAAATTGTATTGCACCAATCAGCGGCTCTGTGCGGTAATGAAGCTTTTTCGAAATTGAAATTTCAACAATGGCGTACTTTACCGTGCCGGGTTTCAATACGTGATGTTAATAGCTATACCGGGTGACGGTATTGGCATTGTCAAGCAATCCGGAATACCGAGACGTGCCTTCAGCGTCCTCTATGGGTGTAACCTTTATGAACCCCCCGGAGGCCAATGAGCCAGGCGATCTGAATAGAATGAAAACGTGTCGAGCATGTCGACATTATCACACAAAAGATTATTAATTCGACTCTATTATGTTTTCTCTTTCTCTCCCTCCTCATCCTCGGCCCTCTGTCTCTCTCTTGCTCGTTCTCCTCGATTCGCTCTGCTTGCAGTCGCTTTGGTCCCTCTTTATGTTGGCATACGAATATTTCAAATCTCACGTGTGTACCCCGCTTAAGGTTTTGCGCTTTCGCCACAAACATCCCTGGCAACGTTCGCCCTGGCGAATTCACTAGCGTCTCCTCTATCGGGCTTTACGCGGCGATAGCGACGTCGGCGTCTTTCTTGATACGGGAGACTCCCGGGGCTTCGACGCTGGTCGTTCACATTGAATCGCGGAATAAACGCCGACCTAAACCAATGTTTGTAGGAGGTTTTTCGAAAAGCTGGGTTCTTTCGTATGGAGTACGTGATCTTTTACGTTTTTGGATTTTTTGTTTCCCATTTTCTTTTTCTTGGCGCGTGAAGATGTTTCATTGCTTAAGAAAATTTTTTTTGTCATGTGTAAACGTTCAACTTTTTTATTTTGAGTTTACTTTTTTTTTTAAACTTTTATTAGTCGGGATGGACAATTTGCGATTTTTCTGAAATATTTTAATCCCGGTTTTTCGTCCGAATCACCGAGTCCGGTGGAATATTGAGATCTTGATATCTTCGTTTTTATATAGGGTGACTTCTATGTAGTCGATAGAAAAATGACATATCTGCAATTTCTTTTAACGAATAGGGTCTAAGGTAGCAGATGGCGGAACGTTACATCTTCTTGATAACAGTCTTTGCTCGGAATCGCTTTTCTGGACAAAAACGTGTTCGACAATGCTTTTTCTTGGTTGGGGTGAACCTTGGCGCTTAGCAAAAAAACTTTCCTTCTAGAATCGACCAGCAGAAGCTGTCGGATAGCAATGGCGAATAACACGTGTCACTTTACGGCCAGAGATAGGGGCGTGTGGGTGGGTGGGGGGTGGGGGGGGGCAGGAATAACGTTGTGATACAATCTTTAAACAAATTTTTTTTTTTCTTTAATTCTTATCAAATTTGCCAATTTTGTTCCGTCTTAAAAAAAATTGACGAAATTTTTATTATCGCGGTTATTTGCAATTGGAAATCTTTATCGTCCGCACTTTGCATTTATTTGATTCTTATGGTGCTAATTGCAGAATCATTTTAACTTTTCATATTAGAGCAGAAATTTTTGCATCTATTACTGGCCTCCGTATACGTGCATTTCGCAACAGGAGCCGCGGTCGACCTCGCGAATCGTCACGAAAATTCTTTGCCTGGTGCAAGGTGCAACGAGACGTAAATATTCGGCGTCGCGTACATTGTTATTTGCGATCTGCATTATGAACGTCGACAGTGGAAATCGGCCTTAACGTATGGGTGTCTATATACATCGTTTCTGGCAAACATTTGAACCAGGTTACACCAGCGTGCGAAAAGGCTTGCAGAAATCGTCATCGGACCGTTATAGCTGTGACAATGACATTTTTTTTCATTTTTTTCATTTTTCCGATATAAACATAGTGAGAATTAATTTATTTTCTTTTCCTCTCTATTCAATAATACGTTTCAATCATCCGTACATATTTCACGGATACGATTACAAAAAACGATAAATACGTACATTTTTTTCTCGATCTTTTTTCTCCAATTACAATCATTTCCTTTTTTCCCTTTTTTTCCCATATTCCTTCCACGCGTCCGAATACACAGAGAATCGTGCACGTGTTTCCCATTTATTTTTTTCCCTTGGAAAACAATCGCTTATGCAAAATTTCCATAATGCCTAAACAATAACAAAGTATATTTTTTTGCTAATCGATATATCGATCAACAAAATGCCTTTTATCCGACAAATAATAGCATACGATAACACGTGATCTCAGGATTAAATCAATTATCCTTACCGATAGTAAAGCCAACGATGTGACGTGCGAAATATATATTTTCTTTATACTTAGAAATTTATCTTCCTGCAAAAAAAATTCCCCGTCGATCGTAAAAATTCAATGCGTCAATTCCGCACGATCGTTATTTCCGTTATTTCGTGTCGCTCGACATCGAAAAACGACTCTGGCTGTTTCCGTTCTTTATATCATCCGTATAAAACTGCACCAATAAATCGTCATAATGAAATTGACATAAAAATAGCTTCGAACACTTTTAATTTCTAAATACAAAGAAAAAGGTTGCAGCATCCAATCACTTTATGCGTGCACCAATTTTATCTCGGATTTTTTATAGAGACTTTTTATACCCCGAGAAAAATCATGATTATTTATTCACAGCGAAATATGCATCTACGAGGTCGGACTGAAACGTCATGATTAAAGGTTTAGTGATACAGCGAGCGTGTAACATGGTGTACCAACCTACTGAAATTAAATTCAACCAATAATCCACACACGCGTATCCTTTTACCCCTTTTGCTACCTTTGCAACCCTTCGAGCCCAACCCCCCCTCCACCCTCCACCCTGTACCACTCTGTACTAACGCCTATCGGCTCTTTATTAGCTACCCCCATTGCAACCCTCACAATCTCCAGGATCCAGCAGCACGAGCGGGTTCGGTTAATTACATAGAGGTTAATTGCTATGGACTAATTAACCGAACAGCATCGCGACCACGTGGCACTCCAACTGATTTCCATTACATAGGAAATAGTATCGCCTTTCCCGGCTTGTTAACAACATAACTTTTAATGATCTATAATTATACTCGAGCGTGTATATATATATATATATATATATCATTATAACATTATTAACGCAAAATTCGCGTATGGCAAATTGATATATACAAACGTGAACAAATATCCATCCGAAGTACCAATAATTGTCTATAATATTTTTATGCATAAACGTACTATAGCGACAGGTCAATGAATACAATTTTTTGACAATTAAAAAGGATTCTTGGGCTTTTGAATTCTTACGATGATCTTTTCTTCGGCAAGAGCGACTTGATTGCAGAAAGATGGGAGCTATCCTTGCGATTCTAGGCGTCCCGTATATATGTATATAGAAGCATCTAGAAAATGAAGCGGTTTAATGACAAACGAGCTACTCACTTTCCTGGGGGGGGGGGGGGGGGGATAGTCTACCTAGGGATGCTGGGGCATCAGGCTGGTTAAAGCTGTTTGAAATGTCTGAATTCGGAGAATGCGAAGGAGGACAGTATAGGTTAGGTTAGGTGGCATTCCATTAGCCATTGTAATGTTACCCGTAGTATTGTATACTTATATATATGTATATGTCTCGTTGTGTATCTCGAAAATTCCACAGTATATTCATTCTACGCGCACGTATATGTATATTCACATTGTACAGAAGTGATCCAGTTAAGAAATTGTAAAATCGCTCTGATACCGTCGAAGGTCTGAATGTCCTGAGCATTTGTCACTGTACGACGTCAACCCGTGGGGAAGATGCTCGAGAAGAGCCCTAGTGACTTTTTCCTGGGGGAAAATCTTTCTCCACCAGGGACGTGAGAATAGAGGAAGAAGACCTGTCTGAAAATAGATGCTTATATATATGTATATATGCTCTGCTATGGCGGGTGGTCGTAGCGTAAATTCACTATATAGATATACATACCTGTGTGTATCCATGACGTGTAGATTCTCTAAGGAGCAGGGTGGGAGGGGGTATTTAAGTATATACAGTCAACGGGTCATCTCCCATTCGAATCTAGGGATACAGAATGTTCAGGCAGGGGGGGGGAGGTGCGGACTCCGTTCGACGACGTTTATCGGGAGAATGCTACTGACAGGTTAGTATGGACCTGCTGGGGATGCTGGGAAAAGAAATAGATAAAGACAATGTCTTCATAGGGAAACTAGGGGATGACAGTGGTAGGTATAGAGGGTGATAAAAGAAAATAGTACTAAGGGACGTCGAGATGAAATTTTCCATGTAAATCTGGCTCTACGTAGTCTTCTCGTGGATTACGTAAGAATCGTACCAAACCCGCAGAATCCTTATTCCGAATTGAATTTTCCACATTACATTGACTTCCTGTTCCAGCCGTTCCCTCCGTTATCGTACGAATGCGTCAAACTGACCTGGGAACACGGAACGAATACAAGATGTCTGCGACGCTCCGTGACGTCACTCGGTCCTCGAAAAGTCCAGCCGATAATCGACCGGCGAATTCGAAATTCGTGCCAATGTGACTCGTTAGCATGGAACGACGTAGCTTTTGGATTACGTGTGGAATACAAAGGACGGATCGAGGATGCAAAGTTACTGAATATGGATTAGGGGTTAGGTTCGTGGAAATTTTTGAAAATTTTTTCTTTTACAAAAATATCAAGTAATCGCACTTGCAAATGTCACTTGGAATGGATCTTTACGTGGAGGTTTAGTTATGGGGGGGTTAGGCTGCTTATGGGTTATTTAGATTCTGTGCGATTTTACCTTGTCTCGGTCAGGTTGGGCTAGGTCAGTCAGTTCGTGTTGCTGTAACCTAACCTAACCTAACCCAACCCCGCGATAGACGTTCTGAACTTTCAATGGTGGATTCCAGTAACGAGGAGCCTTCCTTCTCATTTCCCTGGATATAACCTCTGAACCCCCCCCCCCCCCTTACTCTTCTCTCCACCCCCTATTACAATGTACGACCTACGACCTCCAAACTACCACAACCCACGGCTTTTCTGCTGACTCATATACACTCTCCATACCTTCTAAAGGGTTCCGAGCAATTTACTCTTTTAACCCCTTTCGAGGGTTTCTACGTGTTTTTATCGACGTTAACCTGATACATTTACATTCGTAACGATACCACGTGGTGTGTATATAGAAACGTGTGAAGCACGTGCTCGAAGAATTCCCTTGTACATGGGCTAATGACAGTTATAAAGGTTTCAAGTTTTTGGCTGCGACAGTACCTGCGGGTGAATAAGGCTCTTCTGGCCCTCTAAGGGTAGATACGGGAGGTAAAACGTGGCCGAAGGAATATTCGGAAAATTAATATTGCAAGAGGGTAAAAGTGGAGTAAGGGTGGGGGTAAGTTTTTAATTGACGATAACGAGATGACGTCAGCCGGCGAGTAAAAACACAAAAATTCGTGATGCATGACGTTGTTGTTTTTCTAGGTAAGAAATTAAGGGTGGAAAATTTTTTTTTATTTCCTCCTTCTTCCCTTGCCATTTGCCGTATACCGCCGAGATAGGATCTTTCGGGCATTTACGGAAATTCTACCAAATGAAGATCTTAGATATACGTGGTCTTGCTCGTGAGGGTGGTATAGAAAAGATTGTGGAAAAAAAAATGAAAAATGGAAACTAGAACCGAAGTGTTATTGCATTTCTGAATGGTAGCAATAGTAGGTAAATTGTCGGCCATGTAGAAGCTGAGAAAAAGAAATTGTCAAGGGACTAATGGGCCCGGGGTATAAAGCGAAATCCTCCTAATCAACGGTACGAGGCCTTTCAGCCATTGATGCCAATTGCTATGGAATTTTTCCCAGGAAAAACCCCCGTTAACCCCTTAATTGAAGCCACTTCGGCTGTAACGAATTTTTCGCGGGAAATTCAAATTCTATTTCGTTTTATTAGCCCACTGTATCGAGAAAGGAAGCCTGTGGCCAATTCGGTAAATATATTTGGCATTCGATACACGTTATTTTTATGGAACACAGGAAGTGACGTAGGTAGACCTCACGCTCGAGTATTCCTTAACGAAGCGTATAAACGTTTCTTTCGAATTACGCAGTTGACTTTCCTAACCTAACCTATACTCGCAATAGGTATGACTGTTGATTTCGTCTTAGGAATATTTTTGATCGATTAACATTACGTTTTCATACTTATGGACGCATACGTCACGCATGCCGATAGGCTGGGTGGGATCAAAATTTTTTAAATGTAGGAATGTATATGAATATATAGATATCGACATAGGTTGCCATATGTGAAAGTATATATTTATTGTATATACACACATATAAATAACACGTGGATAGATTTATCTGTTTGTTTTCTGTTTTTCTAGCTCTTCTTATCAATTTCGTAACGATACGTCGAGCGGAAATAACAGTAACAATAGAATCTAATCTCGCGTTACAATTTGTTTATTCCCGTTCCGCATATGTTTTTTTACTCCGATCTCACACTGCGTAGAACCGAATACGAATTTTCAAACTGTAGTGTAGCGAATGGTTGCGAAAAAAAATAGATCGCAAGTATCGCGCGTCCCTCTATTTTTCCATTGAATCGACTCGCCGATTGGCTGATCTCAGAGAAACGTCGCGTTCCGATTGGTCGTTCGTCTGACGGGCCTTTTTTGTCAAGTAAACACACGCGCGTCATCGCACATGGCGCTGAATCTGATCAGAGTGCGTCACTGGTCAGGGTTATGGACTTGTGTGAATGACGTAGTACACTCTGCTACATAAATATCTTATCAACGCGATAAAAGTCCGTAGAAAATAATAATGTGTTTTTGACTTATTAAAAAAAAAACATTTTTATTTTCTAATAAAATATTTTGAGATTTTTTCTAAAAAAAATTTTTTCTGCATATATGTATACTGGTATACGATTGAACGTTCTGGGAAACACGGTGGTTTACTGTACAATCAACGGTATAAATTAATGTCCCTTTGCGGGTAGAAACTGTCGTGCGACAGTCGTAGATAAAGTTTGGTTCACAGCAGTGGGCACGTGCAGTTTCCAATATCTTATCAATAACGAGCCGAATGTGCATCTGACAGTAGGAACGAATGTTCAGTGGGTTAGGGTCGATTCAATATCAAGGAAATATGTAGTGCGAGGGAGTAACTGGTAGGGATAGTAGAGAGAAGGAGAGAGAGGGTACGAGAGAGTATGAACGGTCCTTTATTTCATAGGAAGGAAACCGAGGAATGGAGGAAGGAAGAGTCCCGACGAAATTGGTAGCAGCTGGTCGAATGATTCATCGAAACTTAGTCTGCGCCAAGTATATATATATATATATTGTATATGATGTATATAACCCTAGTAGGCACAAAACCTCATATACCATTGAGAATATATAGCTATATAATGTTCCTAGTAAAAGTTTTCTATGTCACTATATATATATATATGTATATTATATATACACAAGTTTCTTCACGAGGATTGCGTTGTGCGTATTTAACGTTGACGTCCAGTTTTCTTTTTCTTACGTCCCGAACGTTTGTAAACACGACATCGGTTGAATAAAGAATGTAGCCAGTCCCTGGCGATTCGAATAGCCAATCAGCGACAGGATTCATAGGCAATGTCCTATGGTTAATAAGATCCCATGAGAATGCACGGAGGCACGTCTTTTTCTATGTCCTACTGCCTACGATCGCACAGTATAGGGATACGGGTATCCCGCGCACGAACGAGCAGCCAATCGGATCGCTCGACTCGACGGAAAGGACCAATCGTCGAGGTTCTTTACGTCGGAGTCGTATCCCCACTCCTGCGGCTCGTTTATCGCCGGCACGCTTGTCAGCTTTCGCGACTCCTCACTAGCGTGCTGGATGCGCACCACGTCGGTTGCTTCTCCACGTTCTCTCGTCGCTCGCGTTAAGAACGCCAACAGCTGACTTTACGTATATCCACGGAGTTACTGCAGGAAATATCGACTGTGATTGTTCTCTTGGCTTCTGTCGTCCGTCCTTCACGTGCACTATTTGCGCGAGACAACAGGTACGTGTTTTATGTAAACGCAGGGACCGCGTCGTGCTTTACGGTACAATTAAATTAATCTATAGTCGTATTATGTATACTTTATGGCTGTACAGTGCAGTGTATACAGTCTACAGTGCGTGCTGTTTAAACGGGAATTCACGGCCAAGGCGAAATCCCCTTCACGTTTCTTCGAGCTCTACGGCCGATATATTTAAGTCTGTCCTGGAGAATTCGCCAACGAATTCTCACTGAAATTCTCTTCCCCCCCCCGAATTCCACAATGGTGTCCTTGAACATGTATATCTATACATATCCACTGAGAAGTTCCCGAGGAATTTTCACACGGGAGAGAGACGTTAGAAAAATTCGTGTCACAAATTTCTACGAATCTCTGTTTTTCTTTTCATCTAAAAAAAATCTCTCCCTCCCCTCCATTCGGAGATAAAAACTTTTGCGAGACGAGTCTACGTTGAAAACGGCATTTCATAAAAGATTCATAAGAGAGAATCCGCGTCGTCGTTTCACGTGCATCGCGCCAGACGCGGGAGGTTCGTCGTACGTTTAAGAGACGAAATAACGAGATGAGAGTCTTTGGGGATTCCAGCATCCGCGGATACAGCGATGCTGGATGATTTCGTGCGGCTGAAAAATATGATCGTGTCGGGTCTGCAGAGTGTTTAAATTTTTAACGTTATCGTTTGTCACTCGCTTAAGACGGATTTTTTAAAACTTTTGCAATGTTTCCCATTAAGCATCAGAAACTACCAGAGGGTCCATGCGGGGGAGGCTGCGAATATCTATATACCGTCTGCACCTTGTACCAGGTCCGGAAAAATACAGAGTTTTAGTTCTGTATCGCGAAGGTAAAATCGATTCGTGTAAAAAGTCGTAACGTCTCGTTTCGCAAGTTCAACGAGTTTCTCTGCGAGCTTAGATTTTTTTTTTTTTCTTATAACGTCCGGAATTCATTTGGTTAATAAATAAAGTTTGCGCTAAAAAATATTTTTGCACTAGACTATCCTCCACGTACGCAGTGTAAAATTCTTACCTCTGGGCATTCGTCCGACGATAATTTGCGAATTAATTATAAGTCGAGAAATTCGGCGATTTTTCGCTGTCCTCATACATCTCAACCGTTATTGCGAATAGTCGTAACTTGCCGAAAATACTGGAGTGCGAATTCCAGGAGCGTCGCCAGAGCAAATGAATAACGAGACGTCGTACCACGAGCCACCCCGGTTAATTCGTTTCGGAATTTCACTCGAAGAACTATACCGGGTACCGTTGATACTAGCATTTAGGTATACTAACTTTAATACCGCTAGCAGATAGTGCGAAAATTTCCTTAAGAAATCGAAATTTGTCGGGATGACAAATCGCGGCTCTCTTAAATATTCAAAAGATTCGCCTACGGTTACATGTTGAACGAGGTGAGTCAGTGCGTAGTTGACGCGTATTGAGGGACCCGTAAGAGGCGTCCGAATTAAGCGACGTTACGCCGACGTTGGGAAACCTTGTAAAAATTTGTATCGACCAATAAATTCGAACGTCGTCATCCTCGACCTTCATATGGTGCAGAGTCAATAAGATGTAAGTCGAGTGATAGTAGACACAGATTGCCCTCGGGCTCCTCTCTAAGGGTGTCCTGACATCGCGTTATCGCGAAAGAGCCCTATTATCATTTTTAACACGCGATCTTCGTCGATCGTGACACGGTGTTTTCACAATTTGAACGGGAAATTTTGAATTTAAAAAAATTTTTTTTTCAAGTTGCCACTGGGTAATTGGGTTGTCATAGGCTTTCTTGTATTGGGAATGATATGGATATCGATCAGTTAATGAATTTTTTTTTTTCCTAAAATTTTACAAGGCCAGTGGACGACAGTTGATTAACGGTAAGGTAATGCCCGAACTGTAGTACAGGCGGCAGGGTCCTAATTTAACATACGCGGTGATCCGTTACAATTAGATCAGCCGGTAAGGACTGGTGCTGGGTTGACCGTCCGAAATTGATATATTAGGACGAAAGAGCAAGTTACGGGGTCACGGCCGGGTTCACCCGAAGGTAATTGTCGAAGAATCTACCTTGGCTATTTGCCCGGCTTCCAGTTTCACTATCCCTTTCCCATTCTCCCCTGGGGAACCTTTTCCGTATTCCCATGGGGCCGGATGTGGTTGTGCGGAATTGACCGGAAGTCCCTCGGGGACCTTTCGAATCTACGTTATGACGATCCTTTACTCGTCTGCGCATGCGCGTTATTTATTTTCTTAAATATTTTCTTTCTCATGACCAATTTCTATCTCCATGACTTTCCCCTCGTAGCTCGGAGTCTGTTCCGTTTCGAATGACTTTTAGAACGTAAGCATGGAGGCGCGAGATGCAAATTTACAAGTTTACTTGGGCGAATGACGCAGGTGTCCGGTTTTCGATTTGCCGGCGGCGACTCGTCGCTCGACTTAAAGACACGTGGAAATTCACCGCAATGGATTATTGTCCTTTGGCACGCAAAGACTACTAACCAAACCACGACCTTTAACCGTCTTAACATCCATACCGTGTGCCATTTCTCGTTCGACGGTGCCTGCATTTCGAAAAAAAGATCTTAAATTCTTTTAACACGCGTCTCGTTCGCTCCCATTTCCACCGACTCTACGTCTTTTACTTCTTAACCAAATCCTCAATTATACCAGAACTTTCTTAAGGAACTCCTCGATCCCCCTTAAATCCCCCAGGCCGAAGGTCATTCCGACCGAAACCCTCCGTACTAATACCCGGCGTTCTCAAACTTCTCAGACTACAGCGCCTACAGTATCATTCAGCCGAGTCGATGAATTTATTTGTATTTCATTTCGCTCCCAGCAAATTCTTAATAACACGAACCGCCTTATACCCGGTGTTCACTCATTAACTCATTATAATTGAACACCTACGCAATAACGTTCATAAATATTCACCTAAAATTACGTGAGCCCTATCTACGCCTTATCTGCTTCCACGTTTTAAGTTTATCAAATTTTCCTCAAATAACGCCCAACTAGCAGCGTTTCCGTTTCCGGCATTATTAACCATTACTTTGTCACCGTATAGCAAAAGGAGGGGGGAGGTGACGAAACGAAACGTTGGATGATTGGGGGGGAGTTCGGGGTGGTTACGCGATCAAGTAACCACCTGACGGATTATCAGAAAATCGAGACTCGATCAGGGATCGATTAATCGATGATGGACGTGCGAGGTTATCGGATTCGCGTTGATTTATGGAATTAGGGAGGATGGGGAACGCTTATCGTCTCTTTGAAATCTGTCAACGAATGACAATGTATATAGGTGCGTACGCGTGACTTTGTTTGATTAACGAACCGGCAGTGATAAGCGACTGGGTAGGTTGACTGTGCGTAATCACATGTATATATACATATCTGATAGACGTATAAAAATTAAAGGAACGTTAACAGTACGATTAATGAAAAGGCCTATAGGTATATATTAACCTTGGAATAATATAAGCTTGAAATAATAATTTTCATCACCCTGTATAATTATACAGTCAGCAATGAGACTTCCGTCTTCGTAACAATCGACAATAAAATATTGACTCTGCAGTTTGGCGTATGTTGTTACAGGCCTATCGCGAAATTTCAGGACGTTACGAAATTCGACTATAGAATAGAATTACGCGTGTTTTATTTATGAGTAACGTCCGAAGGTGACTCAGAGTCGCTCGTAATAAAAAATAAAAGATTGGGTACGTTACCGGCTGCCACACAGAAAACTGAAATGTCCTGTTGCTGCCTCGTAACGTTCCTACAAATAGAGAATAGCCGCTTGTTAAGGGTAACCGTTCTCGTATAGGCTGTTCCCTTTAGCTGCCGGCGGCATAACGATCGCTCGTAATTCTCCAATCCGGAACGAGGATCGGCTAAAATACGGGCATTTCGTATGGCGCAATAAGGAGAAAGAGGGAGGGGGAGAGGAAAATCGTCGAGAAGGTGGGAAAATTTGAAAATCACGTTAATCTACGGTGACGAGTGTCGGACGGGGCTTTGCGCATGCGCGCCAACCGCTTTTCACGGTCTTGCCTAATGGCCGACGTATTGCTCGTTAAAACGACACCGCCTCCCCTTGGCTTATCGGCTTGACTGACATTGCTTAGGCTTGATATCAAGTTTGTTATATTTGTGTTTTTATGATCGAGGAGAGTTGCGTTCACGCGTTACGCTACTTTGTCACGGATCGTTATTGCTTCTGGGTTAATTCGTTAGGATTATTGGATACGTTGACGAGGCGCTTCTTGTTTACCTTTCGAATCTTGACTGTTGGCTCAGTCGGCTCGTGCACTTGGGAGAGGTATACCTGTATAGTGTATTGAGAATTATTTTGGCTGATTCATACGTTGGGCTTGATGTATCGGGCTTGGCTCTGGTTCATTCGTAGTCTCAATGGATGACTCTGGCGGCACTCGGTCTTTCGCTGTGTACGGTCAACGGACGTCGAGACGCTATTAGGAGCGTCCAATATGGCCGCGTATCGAGCGAACTAGAATTTACTACTTGGACGGTTCTGCTGTCTCGCACGTAATGCGAGTTTCGTGTCCGACAGGCACGCTGTCTTTTCTCTCTTTCTCTCTCTCACGCTCTATTCTCTGTCTGCCCTCTTTGCCACCTCTAAGTCTCTACCTTTCAGTTACACAATTACGAACGGTCGCTGACAATCGGCTATTTCCGCGACAGCAGCACTTGGTCGTCCGTTAAGGATTTACCATTAGCTTTTATTATACGTCGCCGAGTATTTTTATATCCATTATCGTAATTACGCGAAAAAAAGTTTCTTGGTCACGCAGAGACATTTGGAAATATCAAATGAGTCAGATGATAGAATTGGGGGGGGGGAATGCAAAAATTCTATAGAGGTGGAACATACCAATTTAGTGAATGGACTGGAAAAAATGGGGAAAAAAATCACTAGACTTTTTTTTTCTCTCATTTCCATTCGTCCTGTATGCCAGACTCGAAAAAGAAAAACTGATAAAACTATATATATATATAGTCACCAAGAGGCAATTCAGTTTCTCCGATATGCTTTCCCGAGAGAATTATACGGACCCAAGCCAGCCAACCAAAACTCGTGTCGCATGAAAGCACGGGTAAAAGTTTCAATGTCTTTAGGAAAAAAGAAAAAAAATTTTTTTTTACCCTTTGATCTTTCGGCTAGCGAATCGAATCAGTCGCCTTGGTGAAAAAGGTTTTCTTGTAATTAGTCGAGAATTTTTCCATCTCCGTGTAGAGTTACCCTCGTCCTTCTCTTTCCCATCCCCGATCCTTCCTCCTACCCACAATCCTTTGCCTCTCCTACCTCAATTTCACCATATACAACAAGGGACCGGCGAAGTCATTCTAGAATCGAGCAAAGGTACAGTCCGTCGTAAAAAAATGTATTCTTCCGTATTTACCAAAACTTCCGTCCACGCGTTTACGTACTTTCGCAACTGGCGGCAGCACCGTACAGTCGGAATCCTCCATTAGATTGATTGCCGGGCGATTCACCATCCCTGATATTTACCACTTGGACTGATTAAGCAGCTGCAGCCGATAGCTCGTATTTCTAGACTGTAGTGCCTATACGTTCCTGCTTCCTCGTGTCAGACTGTCTATTATAAAGGACCATACGATAGTACACGCTATATGGTATATGCACTTAGATACCTAGGTATACATATATGTATATGCATATCTCCCTACCCCTAAGAGACACGTATGTATACTGAAGGAGAGGCAAATGAAGCTACGGGGAAAAAAAAAGGATATTTGTCCCTTCATATTTGTCCCTTCGTCAAAGGGTTGTGAGACTTGGGGGCTCATTAGGGTAATGGTTTACCAGTATCGTGATACACTCCTGTCTGACGTATAACGTCCGTCTCTACTTCGTAAGTCAAGACTAGAGGCTGTTGCTCTCTTTCATTTTTCTCTTTAGGTATATATATATATCTTTGACTTCCTACTTCCTGACCGATTCCCATAAAATCTTTAAAGCGACTGTACAGTGACTAAAACGATTTCTCTCTTTGCCGAGAGAGTCTGACGAACAATGATCTTCTCCACTGGTATTCGAGATATAGGCAGGCCTCCGTCCTGCCTATATCGTCCTTAACGTTCGTTTAAGCAAAGAGGCCTGCGCTCGGCGTCGATCCGTGAATTAATAAAACTCGAGGAAAACTCGTAAAGGTTAATGGAGCCTCTCTGGGGCTGGCAATGGGTATTTTTTTATGAATCTCAAAACTAGTCTCTGTATATATACGAAAACTTGACGTGGGCCGAATAACAAATAGACAATTATTGTTGACAATCGATCAGAGGATCAACGATATGATATCTGGAATAAATTTGTTTTATCGCGTAGAACCTTCGATATGGCTTATCTTGTCAGTGTAATAAAGAGATTTACTTATACGTGACTGTTTTTTGGAGTTTTTCGCTGGTGGGTCAGGTTGGGTTTCTTATAGATCATAATTATCGATTCAATCGACGACGTTTCGTTATTCATTGGGTGGATGCGCTCGAGTCTGCATTCCGGAGACTCGAACGATAATGGCTGCCATCCTCTGGACAAATAATATTCCGGCTCCGTTTCTAACGATCTAATTTACTGGGACAATTCGCCCGGCGACGGCAATCCTATCTCCGTTGGCACGACTGCGGTCGCTTCGCGTCTTGTCGATTATCGCTTGTCGTCCATCGTCTTTGTGAATTCACCTTACTCTTGCTTTATCATTATATGCGTGCATATATATATATATATATATATATATATATATATATATTACGTTTACTCTGTTGTACCATTTTATTATTTTTTTTTCTTTTACCTACTTATGTCACTTTTTAACCAAATTTTCACAAGTTCTCTCGTTATTATATACGAGTTTATTTCAGTCGCGTTAGACAATTAAATGCCATATACACTTATAAATATGTCAGGCGGCAGTTTCCAGGACTTTTTTCGATGCGTATTGGCAGTTTCCAGGACTTCTGTTGTGTTCC
>JASCRG010000463.1:1127274-1341000 GCA_030264185.1 Cephus rjabovi | reverse complement strand
GAGAGGTCGATAGGATTCTTGAGGAATTCTAGGATTTGAGGAGTTCTCTCAGATACTGTTATGCACATCCACAGTGCACTATGCACTCTTATGTGGGGCTCTTGACGTGCATCCATTATCGAGAATGGATGATTGGGAAGGAAAAAAGGATAGAGGATAGGGGGGTATAAGGCCGGAACGTTACAATACACACGTCATGCCGTGATTTGGAGCCAGTTTCAGATTTGTAGAGGAACAAAATTCCGCAACTTTTTTTCCATTGCTGCGCGACGAGCATGAGATTTTATCGTGTTTTGCACGTAAGAAAATAACGTTGAGCAAAAAAAATTTTAATTTAATAAATTTTCTTTACGGCCCAAAATCCAGCGTCGCCGATTAATTTCGAATTTTTGGATTCGCCCATAATCACGAGAATATATATATGTATATATATATACCGTACAGTATATGTATATGTATATAAATGCCAGCAGATGCATATTTGACATTTCTCTACTTGGTTTCCGTAACACGATTACAACCGACCGCGCCGGAGGCCGCCGAGTAAACGATTACATGAGATGCGAGTGAATCGAAGAAACACCTTATGCAATCGATTGTTATTCTGTCGTCAGCCGCGTCAGATTCCGTCTCTGTAGCGACGCGGATCGAACTGTCGTGAACCCTGAGGTCTGTTTACAGATGCTGACAATATATTCGTTCTCTCTCTCTCTCTCTTTCTCTCTTCGTACACAATCCTCGAATAGAACAGAAGAGAAAGACGCTGCGAGGCAACTCTGTGAAATTCCCGACTCGCCGCGATCCTACGTGAAATTACGAGAAAGTCGAAAGAATCCGTAGCACGATATATACATATATACTGCACGTGTGTTAGGTACGTTCTCTGTTATCAGGCTCTTTTTTGCTGTGCCCGTTTAACTCTCGAGACCTAATCGAAATTGTTGTTTGTCCAGACTCGTGTCGATTCGATAAGGCGCCTGTTTCAGTTTAAAAGGGACATGAAAATGCGGCTTTATCACAACGGGGGTTAGTAGCGATTGCCCGTACTAGATTCAGATTGAAAATATCGTTGGAGTAGTTGCGATTAATCGCAATGATTTTTTGTTTTCAAATATATAAATTTTATATTAAAAAAAAGAGACGGGTATAATATTTATAAAAAGAGACGGGTATACAAATTTCCAAAAAAAAAAAAATTTTTTCTCCACGTCATCCCTTTCATACATGAATCCCATGTAACGCAGATTTTTCTTACGATTTGCCATATACTTGCTTCTTATACGCCATCGCGACTGTAATTACGCGATAATTAAACGATTGACCCTGCATGACCTCCAATTGTCGCGGAGCATTAATAATCGTGTCTTGTGCCTTCCTTTAGATTTTTTTTTTTTTTTTCAAAATCACTCGAAAAATACTCCTCGGTTGATTCTGCGTAACGGGCTCACCCCGTTCGATGTAATATCTTATTCCGAACTATTTTTATTGATTACCGAGTCGCACGCCGCCCCGTCGCTGAGCGTCGTGACGCCCTGCGTCCGCGATATAGACTATTTGTCAATAGTTTCTTGTTTCTCGTATTACAATAGGAGTCTGTCACGTCGCGACTCAATCGTCACATGTTTAAATGCCGGCTGCGACCCCTATCCGTTATCTGCACTCATTACTCTTCCATACATTCGTGCATGCGTGCACATACTGTAAGGCTATACGTGTTTTAACTATATTGTTAAATAATAAATATAAAAGTTACGAGAGCTACGTCATCGCACGGATTATAGTCCAGCCGCGATACACAGGGGTCAAACGCCTTATTATCGTTCGCACCAGGGCGCGCATTGTAGAAGCGGGAGATCAGATATGTTCATATATGTATATATATATATATTCAGATATGTGTATATATATATATTCACGTATGATTACACAGAGAGCCATAGTAAGCGGATGATGGGTAGTGGAGAATAAACGAAGATAAAAGTATAGAATAAAAAAATATTTCTTTTATATACAAAAAAATAAAAATTCTAATCAATACAATTTTAATTAGCTCATTGAAATTGGGACGGGTGATTAGAGCTCTAATAATATTTCACGGACTTAGGAATGAAAAGTGAATAATGAGCGCGGACAATTTATCACGGCTCGACGGGGAGACGCCACTGTGAAATGGACCATTTTACAGAGTGCTTTGGAGTTTTATGGAAAATTTGTGAAATCGCCGGAATTTTTGGCGAAGACTCGCCCGAGGTCTTGCCGATTCGTTCTACCTTGTCAAATTACATCTAGGTCGACAATCGCCCACAGAGAGACGCGTGTATACAGAGTAGAAATTTGTTTTGATACAAGAGAAAATAATTTTTGCGCAGTTATACTAAAAAAAAAAAAAAAAAAAAAATAATAAAATTCAAGAAACGACAAGAAAATAATATAATGGTGGTACAGGAAGAGAGAAAGAGTCGCGCGAAGTGATCTACGGCAGCTCGACCGACACTTGTATCTTTGGCTCGCGCATACGTTCACGTAGCGGACTGCGCTAATTTATCGTTCGGCGCTATCATCGGGCTATCTCGGCTCGATTTATCAGTTAAACGTTATTTGCGTAAAAAGCAGCAAAACTGGGTCATGCGAATGAAAATAAAAAAAGAAAGCACCGCGAAAAATCTAAATCTCGCGGGTGACCCGCGTAGACTATAGCCATTGGCATGCCGAATCCCCTTGGTCGAATTTATTTTCGGACGCCACGTGACAATTCCAAAATTACGGGCACCCGTGAAAAATGCGAATATGCTTAAAAAAAAGTAGAACAGCATAATTCGTCGCTTCGTGTAAATGCAGGGAAGTCGTGAGACGCGATGCTAGAAAAATGGAAAAACCAGGGTGGGAAGATACAAGAAGATGGAGAATGGTCACTTGAACACAATGGACCCTAGTTAGTCACGCTAATGATCCTCGTTTGCTAATCAACCTGCTTTGTACGCGTGGAGATGAGTCTCTCCCCCCCCCCAACCCCTTCTCCACTCTCAATCACGACTCTTAATACTTTCTCATTAGCTGCACGTGTCTGGTACTTTTTCACGTGAAATTATCTTCGCAGCATCTTCCGTGGTCGTAGATAAGAAGATTTTACGATTATTATTTTTTTCGTAATTTTTGTAAAAATATTCTCGAATCCCCCCTCCCTTTTCCCAATTTCCATAATTTACGCTCGCGAATTACGTGAGCAACGTGCCAGATCGTTTACGTACAAAGTCGTTTGCGTTAGCGATCCTATAGCTGTACCTGTAAATGCATATGCGCGCTATCTGGCGGGCGACGTTATCAATGGTCCACTTCCTCTTCCTGTTTCTCGACTGCGACCCCCAACGATTCTTCACGAGGACGCTCTGTCGATGTGGCAACTGCACTTCTTCACCGCGAAGTCTATATCTGCTGGTGCACGTGTCGCCCCGGTATTGCGTCGCTTTCGAGCAACGGAGGCAAACACGATTATTTCTGCGCGATAGAAACTCCCTCTGTGACTCTGATTGCAATTTACGTCATACGTGATAACTTGGTGTGGGTCGCGATTCACGTTATACATATACGTATATTTCTCCTCAGCCATCTTTCCGTCTGTTTTCGACTTTCTTTCCCGCAGCCCCCGCAATAAATAATTCCGTTCCAGTGCCGATTCCCTCTTACGGTAGAGATGAAGTTTGTCAGCCTGTTTAAGGATTTCAGGGAAAACGTCACGGCGGCTCGTGCTGCGTTTAACATCGAAGACTAGAATTTCGTCAAATAACGTCCAACTTAATGGAAAGCTGCTATAAAGCGAAGTGGGCGTCGAGCCAAAGTACTGTGTCAAAATTATTTTTATTTTTCGATCGTCCTCCAATATAGTCTCAGTTGCAAAATTATTGGACAGTGGCTGCGTATAGTTACGGACTGTCCTGTACGTTGACACTGCTATATAAATAAATGTATAGCCGTGTATATATAGAATAGATTTTTTTTTTATTTTTATTTATTTTTTTCCTATGAAAATATAGCCCGTGGCTTCCGTGCAACGTGGCTCATTGACCTCGTAACAAAATGACGCAACTTCGTTCTTGCTAGAAGCCACGTGTCCCGGCAAGACATTGGCATTTTTTTGCCTGCCGTCAACTTCATCGAGTTCACCGAGCACACCTGCTATTATAATTAATAATACATTTAATATATATTTCATACTTAAAAATAATGGCCTGTCTTGTACATCGTTACGTGTTTGTTTCAAGGACAGCCGTTCGCAGAGTCTACGTAGACTTTTTTGACAGCGATACCCATCATTTAAAAATAACTTTGTAAGCCTTTTACCAAAATTCTTTGTCTATTTTATCTGTCACACGAACGAGACTTGTTATTTCTCTAAGCCCGAAGAATCTAACTTGACAGAAAGTTACGTATCGTTTTACCTGCGCGTGCCTGAGGATGCCTAATGGGTATAGTGAGACTTGAATTTGGAAAAAATGAAATTTTTTTTTTCATAAAGTATACATAATATTGATAAGAAATAAACAGACTTGCTAGAAGCAAAAGATGCGGTATGGAATTTGCAAGATCGCACCAGATACATTGTGCCTCGTGCGATTCTTGATTCGCTTATAAGGAACAATGGACTTACTACCTTTTTCCATCCGAGGCAAGCACAGCTTTCTCTCGGAGATAATCGGCGAATCTTTGCTTCCTGTACGCACCTGCGCGCTTGCTGCGTGGGCTAAGTTCTTCGAGGCTTCTGCGAATGACGTCATTGCACGGATTTATTATGTATTTATTCGTAAACGACATACGCCGTTATAATACTTGCCTCATGAGATACTATTCCTCGGCAACGATTTCGTCGATTAGCGTAGAATGGATACTCGTGAAATATATAAATAATTACAGATCCGCCATTGACGCGTTCGAGGAGCCACGTGAAACAATGATAACAGCAACGTCTAGCCTAGCCTCGAAAAAAGAAATACACTAATAACGAAAACACTCGATGACTCACGATCATGAATATTAAAAATCATTTGATTCTAATCCATTGGATATCATTTGACATGTATTTAGCAGCCATCGCCTTCGCATTCTCCTCGAGGACTATGGGAGAAATTCAAAACTGAATTAAGTCCGTAGTACGGAACAGGACACGTGCCGTCTGTAACCTTGACAAGCATTAAGCCAAATCCATCCACCACGTGTATTGACAGCCTAGAAACGAGCTCGCATTATGGTTTCGTTGTATCTTCTTAAGTTTCCATTTTGTTTTTCCTTCCTCGCTTTAACGTCCCGTTCTAATCTTACGGTTCGATATCTCGAACACGTCCAGTGCGTGTCGTCTGCTCATTTGTGTCGGTTCCTGTCACGATTTGAAAATCTGCCAACTTCACACTCGACACGCTCGTCGTGAATCTAGTTGCAGGAAACATCAAATTTGATAACGCTCAAAGCGGTCACGTTAACCATATTTACCAGCAGTGTTTCGTAGAGTCATTCACGCACTTGTGTGTATCTAAAAATGTACTTACCTGACTACATGCCTTTACTAGATAATTCCTTATCTAACTACTGAGCAGCTTCATTCCTGTAGGCTTTAGTTTCGCTAGGTTTCGGTTATTGTGGTCCTTGGTACGTGACGGGAATTATGTGGAATGAAAAACACAGCTATACTCAGTATTCGTGTTGCTTAGTTGTCAGACTTGACGATATACAACGTTTCGCCTTGAACTCACCACCCTAGTACTAAATATTACGAAAAGTAAACCGGTAAGTCGTTCCGCATTGTTTACGCATTCAAATTAATTTCGTATAAACGTATTACTTGATTGAAGTACGACTTACCAGTGGCGTGCGCGAAATAGTTAATAGATCCGACGCTAGTGGCGCTGCATCGTAAATACGTACCGCGTGAATATTTTCGATGTTAGATTTCGTCCAGACACTTCATGCCTACGAAAGAGACAGAGCACAGTAGACTCGTGTAAGAATTCTGTTTAGTCTCATACATAAGGAAATATTCGTATGGCATACACAAAGACTCTTTCATTTACACGTGTTCGCGCACGAATCTCTTCGATTGTCTAATGTGTGCTACGAATAGATGCCGACGGTTCGCGAGATCTTGCCGTGCTTTCGTATACGAGTGGTTCTTGGGCGATAATAAAAGAGAAGAAGGATAATGAACAGAGGCCGTGATAGAGTGGAACGATACAAGAAGAAGGGAGAGGAGAAGGGAACACGAGGCGATTCCCGTTGTTGCGTAACGCAGTAACGTCGGTCGACCGAGCCCGGAGAGTAAAGACGAGATAAATATTTGAAAAAATATATCTAACGGCGAAGAAAGAGGTGAGAGGCGGTGGGAGGCAATGGAAGAGAATAACAACTAAAGGCAATGTGAAAAATGTACATACGTATCTATGTAACGCAAATATATAAAATGTACAGAGCAACAGTACCGAAGGATATATGAATAAAGGGAGCTGACTGTTCCTTAAATAGAAATGCTAATATCTCGGCGTAGGCACATTGCCGTGACTTCAGCGAGGTTGACTCATAGTTTGTAAACAGAGCGCTCGTGCGCGCGCATGCGCGGACGCAACGGCTCTACTCCCCACTCCGCGTCGCTCGACCAATCACTTGGCTGGCTTTTGACGCCACTCCATGATCCGTGGAGCTCGATCGGTCGCCTATCGCACTATGCCAGTGACTACCCGCAAAGACATGAAAAGTCATAAATTTGAACGACCTCGGTCCACGCGCACGATATATCCTTGCACGTTGAACTCTTTTTCTTAATGATTTATTTTAGGAATCGACTATTTTTCGTGCGCGAAATTTTTATTCGACTCTTAATCTAACGCTCGGCCTCTTTGACCCATAGGTTACTATTTGTACGGTATGCGGTGCTGTTGACGTTCTTACTTGGGACGTCGGGAAAGGGTCTGGTTTTAACTGTCTCGTTTTACGTGCTTGCATTCCTCGCTTCGTTCTTTGCTATTTTTTTCTACTATTCGTTTAAACAGGTAAAACGTGTCAAAAGGCCACGATGACAATTATTTCCCTGATTTACATTTCTCTTTGAATATTTAATTATCTGACTTGATTGGTTCTGTCGGAATAAATTAATGTCAATTATTGACACCACTGTCGCAGAATGTAAGACATATTTTATACTACTCGCGCGACTGTTTATTTACAAAATCCACTTGAAGCTACTCTTATTCGTATGTAAATGGACAGTATGACTCAACGCGGACCGACACGTGCTGTGAAAATTAATCTTGCGGTCCAGTCGATTTGGCAAGTGGATCTTGAAGTTTATCGATGGGAGGGAGACTTCACGACCTTGACTCAATTAGCCCGGGAAAGCGACTCTGGAAAGTTATCGTCGAGTCATGACTCGTATTAATGAATGCTGATCAATTCAGGATCGGTGGTCCGTGACGAGATGTTATCAGTTCGTTGCAGGTCGATCATTAACTCACCCCCAGGACGAATGACGATCGGATCAGATTAAATAAATAAATTTTTAACGCATAATCCGTCTATAAAAAAATTGATTTATACACTTCTTCTTTTAATATTCAATTTATTCCCACATAACAAGCTTAAGTTTCAGAGGTATTTATAATTGCATTTTCTTAATTAGCTTTATCGCCGCGATTTTCGATTCTGATCAATCCTATATAAAAATCGACATATTTATTGTTATCCTACACGAGAGTCCTACAGTTGTTTTCATTCGGAGTGACCTTCGCGCCGTGTATGTGTCGCTGCTATCATCGAGGCCTTGAACAAATTCGCATAATGTCTCAGGCCATTGCCCGTGCGCAAACACTTATCAGCTCTTTCTGCGGTGAGAGCGACGCTTTTTTTTTTTTGTATTCTTGTAAAATTCTCAACGAGCCAATTCACGTTGTTCGTGGTATTTTTTTTTTTCTTTGTCAGATCAACGTAACGTTCCATTGTTGAGTCAATTGTGACCTTTTCTTTTGTTTTGTCTGTTTTTCTCTTTCTTTGATTTCTTTTTTTATCAAGGGACATTCAATCACTCGAATCGGTTACTATAGAAATATAATAATACTCACGTGCGAATGGTATGCAAGCGCATATTAATATTATGATTCACGACACTGATAGATTACATTGTAAATATACACAAAGCGTCTTTACTAATTAGCACGTATTCTTTCCGCAAGTTTACACGGTTCTACTTTGAAGCGACTGAATCATACGGATATCGATGACTAAACGAATCCGCCTTGAGGAACGAACATTGTTGTTATCGCAACGCGAAGAAAGCTGAAAGGTTGGACCAGAGATTTCCATATTGATCGTTACATATACAGGAAGAGGGATAATCGAAGAATCGATAATTAGCTGAATTTATTATACGAACAATTCTCACGATTAACAATTCCGTCGACCTGTTAAAATCTATCGAGCGATCGACACTCATCGGTCAAAATTCATTAATCGGCCACGAGGTCACGGCGGAATTCGAAAAGTGAATTTCAATCGCACGTTACGACCAAAAATGGCCTACACAGTGACGCCGGAAGTCGTGTCTAAGAGAGACCGGAAGTTTAGGACAACATTACATCGCATCCCCCTTTGAAAAATTAATTCTGACATTTATTCATAATAAATTGAGTTTTATCAGTCGGTCGATTAATATATCAAAAAATATATATATATATATATATATATATATAAATTTCTATTCGACTCACGTGGTCCTTATAAATAACTAGACTCTTAGTACAATGAGAATTGTTCGCCATATACGGGGTGGACAACATGTGACAACCTTCTAAGAGAACGACGCTACTAGAATTAATAAAGAGTGTTTTCAATTTCGAAAGGTTCGATGCGTTCCGAAAAACGAAAAAAGAATATCCAATAAGGTATCCGCGGTTGCATACAGGATTTTTGCCACGAGTCCGTCGTATCCTTATGCCGCATTCTAATTGAGATATACACAATTTTGAGTTTCGGCGACTATTTGAAATTTCACTTTAATCCTTTTTCGATATTTTATTATCTACGGTATCGCTAACTGTTCCAACTGGCCAGGGTCGTTTAGAATATTTTTAAATTGCATAATGCCATTCGATATCTCGACTCCCGTTATCGTCGCGTCCGTTAAGAACAGCTGATTTAACCTTTTGTTTTTTTTCTTCGTTCTTTCGTAAATTCGATCGAGATATTAATAATTATTGGAAATCAATCTTTTAATGGCTGCACACAAAATGGAGGGTATTTTAAAAATAAGTATTTATGTTATTATTATAGGGTCATTATTATTTATTTAGGTGATGCAAGAAGAAACCGTATGTGATTGTGGAATATTTTTTTAATAAATTCCATTACACTGAAATAGTATTGATTTATTTGATCGATAACGAGCATATCGATCATTCGTAATTCGTTAGTATCTTGCATAGGTATATATATAAACAAGTACAGTACCAGTGTGAAATAAGATTACGTATATGGACCTTATGTATGTCTGGCCCTATTTATCCTCCTTTACGAAATAATTAACGTTCTCGCATTCCCACATTCCTTTCGCCCCCCCCCCCTCTCCCCCACCCTTCAGGATTTATTAGAGCCGCCTGGCTTCATCGCACAGTCGTTACCCGCATGCGGATTTCGCGACGAAATTAATTCGACGATCCATCTTATCGCGATCGCAGCATCTCTCCGTATCTACTTTTGGCAAAATCTCTTCGTGCCAAAATCCCTCGTTCTGAGTTCCCAATATTCTTTCTCTCTCTCTCTCTCTTCTGGCAGGCAAATCAATCACAGAAAAAAATATTTTGCCAATTTTTATAAAATATTTCCATTTCACTTTACAGTCGAAGGCAAAGCCATTGTTAATTTATAACGAAAATAATTTTTTTTTTTGGCACGTGACAAGCGCATGTTCTGTATACAAGAATTATATATATATATATATATATACATATATGTAAATCTTGGAAGAAAATATTTCGCGAAGTCATTAAAAAGTCAAATATATTTTATAATCGATATATAAATATTTTACGATGATAACACGTAGCTTCTAGTATTAATCAAAGAAACCACTGTCCCTGAATATCTCTCCAAGCGACACTTTATATATGCCGAACACATATGCTTAGACACGTGTGCATATTATATGGATAACTACAAGAGGGCTTTCACGGTGAGTTAGGTGACGTTGGGACTCTATATATTATACACGTGTATAAAACATCTCTCGTGTACAGTCTATACTGTTATATATGTTCTCGTATCAGAATCTATACTGTCTGACAGATACGATTGTGTACCTGGCTGCCAGTGTGTGCTCTGTGTATGTTGCGCCTGGTTCTCGTGCGGATCACGCGTTGGCCATGTGCTCTGTACATGGATCGTTGGAAAGGGAAGTGTGAGAAAAGCCAGCGTCTTTCACTCAGCGCGAATTAACAGACGGACGATTTTCAAAATTTAATGATAAATTTGATTTTATATTTTATAACTTTAATTAACGCGTGAGAAAATATCTGGTATCTTTTTGAAATTTAATTTTTTTTGAATTTTAAAAAATTTTGAAATTTAAA
Source organism: Cephus rjabovi (assembly GCA_030264185.1). Taxonomy (NCBI): domain Eukaryota; kingdom Metazoa; phylum Arthropoda; class Insecta; order Hymenoptera; family Cephidae; genus Cephus; species Cephus rjabovi. The sequence goes on along the minus strand of JASCRG010000463.1, from coordinate 1,330,402 downwards.
AAATTAAAAAAATTTTTTTTATTCATAATTCCACACGCATACGTAAACCTGATACGATCGTTGAGTAAGATTCTTTCTGAGAAACTAAACGACGATTCCGGTTAGCCAATCGTCAGTTCTTGGTAACCACAAGGACGGACCGGATGCTCGAAATATGGTAATGTCGGCTAATCTGTGTGCGTTTAATCGCGGGTCTCGATCTTCTAGTCTTTGATGCATCGTGTCGCTTTGAGAAATTCAATTGAGATTTCAGCCAGGCCTTAAGAATTGGTATTGATGTTCCTGTAAAAACGTTAGATAAACGGTGCTGTGTATATTTTTTTATTTTTACTTTTATAACTTGGACTCCCTTTTTTTCATTTTATCTCGCATTGTAGCTTGGGAGTGGGAGTAGTTTTTTTTTTGTTACACTGGCTATTCTCAGTTATGATTTTTCAAAGTTTATAGCCTTTCGTTAAGAGATTGATTAACTGAAGCAATCATGCTTTTGTTTCATTTTCTTTTTTTTTTTTTTTTTTTTTTTTTGATAAGGGACAAAGGCATCGCTGTCGCGTGACACACTTTCGATAGCGTCCGGTGAATCATGTATTTTCCCACTCCCGTATACGTTTCCCTTTTTCCTCCTTGCATTTTCCATTTTTTTCCTCACGCAAATAGCCTGCTATCTTAACTTTACGGCGAATCGTCACGGCTTCTTGTTAATTGATTGTAGCACGATACGTACAATCTTCAAGATAATAGGAACGCGCCGACAAGTGTCAATGTACTCGGGAGACGCGTGACTCGAGACAGTGAATAGAAGTGATTGAGAAATTTATCGATTTTTAGCTGTCAAAATTGAATAAAAATATTTGAAAAGTTAGTAACTATGGGCAAAATGTTTCTCATCTTTTTTTTATTGATCTCACACAAGTATCTCTACCGGATGGTACAAATTTACACGTGACGAACTAAAAGTACCATAATATTTTAATATTTTTTTTTTGAGTGCCTTATACCTAACATCCTAGCATTTGCTTGCGTCAGGTAAACTCCGTAGAGATCATTATACTTTATCGGCTGGGCCACGTGGCTTTTGACATTTAAAATGTCACAACGAGTCGTCGCTCACGAGGCTGCTGGAAAAATAAAGTCGTACACAGTAGCGAATTGATAATAACCACTCAGATGACGTCAGTGTACCCACCTAACCATCCGATCATCAAAAGCGCCAAGTACCAACTCCGATCTTTACAATTCCAACTAGATCCTCCTTAAGCAACTACAGCGTATAGTGGCTTTTCAAAGATTAGCATCCCGAACGAGCCAACGTCCAATTGGCATACCTTTATTTAATTCGCACGAAACCACTAAGAAATCAAGGTGCCTTCGCACGTGCTTTCTTAAGGATCATCCATCTCCGACCATATTACCCATAATGTTTTTCTGGCTGTTTCGAAAATTTGAAAAAAAAAAAAAATTTTTTCAAATTCTTCTTTGTTTCAAACATTCTTATGACTCTAAACATCCTATCTGGACTTTGCGTAAAGCCAGGGTTGGATCATTAGGATTCGGTGTGAATGCACACTAAAGGTTTACTTGCAAGTTATCCGGCTGGCCAGGATCCAAGAGAAACACGAAAACTCAGTGTGAGTGAGAAAGTCATAGAGAGAGAGAGAGAAATTTTGACTAGGTGGTGCACGCACTCGCGTACCGGGTCGACGTACTTACGATCAGTGGGTTTTCTGGTTTAATCACCCAGAGGACGACGTATGCACAACCAATACGTGTGTTTGTATATATATATATAAATATCGCGAAATACAAAACGCAAGACCCACACGCGTAGGTCTTATTCAAACAAGACGGTTTTACGAATTGCGTAAAATTACACCCGCGACAAAACAACGGCGTTAAGTCTCTTTGCGCCTGTTTAAGACTCACCAAAGCACAACGAGTTTATTTACGTAAATCGGCGAGTAAACCAGAATCTATCTTTATCCTGATCTTTTTCCGAGCCCCGCGATAGATACATCCGAAATTCCTGAGCAAAGCGGAAGACGAGAGTCGTGTGACGTAACGAGTCGTAACTGTGCGAATTAGTCTTTATGGGCTGTTGTTGTTATTATTATGCAATTCTCATATTCTTCATCATCAGGTCTCCCCGTGATGCACCAATCCGAATGTCTATGGGAAACTCAAGGTGACGTCAGGAATTCCTATGGATCAGTTCTCTTTGTTAGAGGAGGCAGATTCGCTTCTAATATTGAGAACTTGACACATCGGGAAGACACAGTAACTTGGCCGGGTACCAAGAATTCGTGAGTTGGGATCACCCGGATCTGGAGGGTACTCCATTGCTGTACCTATAATGGTCCGTTCGCGGTTTCCATCGAATTCTTCTGTTTTGTGCACTTTTTTTCATTATTTCTTTTATTCATTTCCTCGTTGGATTTTTCATTGCATTTTTTTAGGGGACTTTTTACTTCTTTACGGGCTTTTGTCTCTTATCGGACTGTTGATAAGACCTGCTTTAATGATAATGCTCATTGGGTTGACGTGCGCCAGACACTGAGGCTATATCGGGTAGGAGTAAGATTATCTTGGCCGAAGGAAAATCGCTATAAATACGTAAATATTTAATTATTTATAGATAACGCATGTGTGACCCATGTCACATGTATTCCGTGTCAAGGATATTTGCAGTTCCGCCTTTCGTGATGGATTTTGCTTATCAGTAATATTTTTGTTTTTCGTTTCTCAATTCGATTGTAGTTTGTGGATTGTTGGGAAGTCAGATGTGGGATAATTTTGAGTGTCTGTTTTGGATCTTGTGAATTTTTAATGTTGACGTGTGGATAGAAGGTTTTTTTTTAATATGCTAAATGTAATTTTTCTTTATTTTTCAAATTTTTTTTAGTCTCAAAATTTCGGATATTTCATGGAACGTGCTTATCTGTAACTTTTTCTATCATATCCTAATTCGATTCTAAGGGTACTGATTCGTGACGTTCTGAAAACGGATTTGGAAAGGTTGAATTGCGAGAGGTCAACCAATCAGGATTCCGTTCCGTTCGGAATGTTAACAGCCCTTATATTTTCCAAAAAATGTTTTCATATAAATTTGACATATTTACGATAATTTAATATAAAATTATATAAAATCTGTAGAATTATTTATTGTTTTTTAAAATATTAATTATTTTTTATCATTTTCATTTTAATAAGAATTAAATTCGGGTATGGTTGCAACTTCGTTACGTTTTATGAGGGCACCCTGGCTATTAAAATTCGGTATTGAATTCCTGCCTGGTTGACGTCCCATTATTCCGCCTTTTCAATTCCGCTTTTATTTTTTCGAGCATAATCCGCCAGTCGTTAGTGCGTGGTATACGGGATATTTTTGAAAATTTATTTTGATTTCGCAAATTACCAATGTTGCGAATAAATCGAATAGCGCGGTTTCATTAATTTAACTTATTTTAGTCAGGGACATTTTTATGTTTCCCTACAGCAACGGAATAGCTTCCGCAACGGGATCGTGCCGTTGCATCAGCACAGGGATCCAATCCGAATTAGAAACTTGGCAAAAAGCGAACAACCGTCATGAATTCGTGCGAATATTGTTTTGGTTCGCGAATTTACGCGGCACCAGTTTTCGATTCAGGTCGATGATTTCTATTTCCGATCTGTTTATGTGGCCTTTGCCAAAACCAAGAGCTGTCGCATTGTTTTTGATACTCCCTGTATCTTTTATCGATTTATTTTAACATTGCTGTCGCGTCGAGTGACACGTGCGCGCGTTATTATTTTTAAAAAATAAAATCATTTTTCACTTTATACTACAAAGATATTACGCAACTTTCATATATTCGATATTATCAAATATATTAGTTATATCGATTTTATTTTCAACAAGAATTCATAACTCGATGAAAATTCGCAATTTTGAGGACGGCTATTGTTAGCCGTCATTGTTATTGGCAATATTTATAGAACTCGTAAATTTCCACCCTTCTGTTGTTACCCTAGTTCAAGTGGTTTACGCCAGAGCGCGACCAGTCCCGAAAACATCACGTGACAAAGACGAGGTAACATATACATTATATACATATAAATAAAGAATAAATCTTGATAAATGAAAACGTAATCGAAAACCTGTTTTAACGTCAAAAATTTTTTTTTTCCCATCACTTTGAAATTTCCAAATAAAAATTTTATCAGTACTTCCCAGCGGTTCTTGGAATTATAAATAGACGTTCCACAATGACACCTCTTACGTACAATATAATAAAATCATGATAGTCGTGCTTTCACAAGGGCCTAATGGTGTCGCTATATAACGGGTGAACACATTAACCAGGTTCGTGTTTTGATAATACAATTATCATAGTACGGAACAATAGCGATTTGCATAACAACATAAGAACCCTCCCCTATTACTAATTCTACAGATCCTCCTGATGTTGATCAATGACCAACATTACGTGTCTAACGTCCAGACCACTTAGACGTAACACGTGCGCGTGTGCAATATAAGCGTAGACACGTCTCCCACGTTAAAACTTGACGTATGGCTAAATACACGGATACGATAGATACGCATATGTTATCAGTGCGATAACGAGTGACGTAATCTCTTTCGTCCGATATTGAAAAAATGATATATAAAAAAAAAAAATTTGTTTAACCAAAGGAACGTCAATGCCCAACGTGAAATTCGTTTCGTGCTTTACGACTGTAGGTAACGAATTGAAATTTTCTACGGAAAATCCTTTTTATCCCGAGCTAATAGGATTCTGGATGTATTAAATCGGAACCATTTGCGGTCCTGATCCTGGTGACGTCACCCTTCCTTCGGTATTCCAGGGATTGCCGATTCTATAGGATGGATCCCTTCCTTCCCTCTCTCGAGATTTATCCACTTTATGGGAAAATCCCCTGGATTTACTTCCGTTGAAATTTTTTTTATGGCATTTTTTTTTTTTTTTTTCTTTCTAATACGTGCATGTGACGTGCTTGTACGGATTGCGGAGCGGCGTGGATTTTTCATGTTTTAAATTGGACTTGATGGGGAATAATTTCTGAAACAATCTTGTAATTAGACTGTCGACTTTATGTACGCGACGATCTTGGGGCTTCATTTCGAATAACAGGCTCATTGCGAGAGAAGTTATTAACCTCAGCCTACACGTGGAACGAAGTCGTTTAATATACTTATTGAAGGGTCCTCTTTCCGGTTAATGATGCACGTGGCGCTTCGTCCGTAGGAATTGTATATTTTTTTCACGAAATTCAGTGTTTTATCCGAATTATGAAATTCTTAGATTTTTTTTTGGTAAAATATAAAATTTGTCGTATGAGCTTAGAATTTTTTTTTTTTTTTTTTAGAGCACTGATTACGTTATCGCATCACGAATAAGACGTTACGGTATATCGTAAAATGAGGTTTTCAGTGCGGATCACGTTTTGAATTTTAATAGAAGTCAAAATGACCTTTGAATTTTCAATGACTTTCATGGAGACTTCCTAAGGAAGTTCTAGCGCCTGGAATTTACTATGATTCAAATGGCTTAACCTATACTGCACCGTATTATACGTATTAAAAATATAAAAATATAAATAACTAGCTTCATGTTAAAAATATTATGAAACAAATATCCTGTTGCACTCAAATATGTGGAAAAATATAGTAGCTGAAGTTTATCACTTTGTTGCATATATTTAATATAATCTACAGACCGTCAATAAATAATATATCATTTTTAAATCGAGTGTCAGACTTCTGATCTTAGGGTCGAGGGTTCGAGTCCCGGTTGGGTCAATTTTTTTTTTTCATTTTTTCCCCCTGTATTACGTGCGTGTCGGTTCGATGGAATAAAAGCGCGGAACGCCACGTTCAAATTTGCTACCATAAAATGGTATACGCTCGCAAACTACTTTCCAATCAGTACACCAAATGCCCAAAAGGATCGTTGCCAAGCCATAAGCGAGAATTGATCCTTTCCTGAAAAACGAATAAAAAATAAATCCAGGATTGAGGACTGAATGTAGGATATATATATATGTATATGCATTGTAATGCGACAGTGTGGGAATATTGACAAATTCTCGAACACGTTCTATTTATAGATGGACCAAGACATAGCGCGACTTATTTGCACGGCTGTGGGAGATGGGGGGAGGGAGGGAAGAAGGACAAGAAAAGATAAACATATTTTTCGTTCTTCTGAAAAATTATGCGAATTTGCGAATTGTCAAAAACATGCGGATTTGTTATTGAACGGTCGTTTTCTCTTGTCAGTAGTTGGAGAGATTCGAAATTTATTTATTTATTTTTTTATTCAACGTACGTAATTCTTCCTACCCTCCGGGATCCAGTATCAGTGAACGGATATCATGGAGATAATAAATAAAAATGGCATTGAAAAATAAAAAAACCAAAGGCATCTTACCACACTACAGCTCTTTCCATAAATAGTTCGCGTTTTAACCAATAAGGTGGTCGCTCGCCAATTGCAAAATACATATTGGTTCCAAAAATTATAACCAAAAAAAAAGCAAATAATTTATGACGTCCACGTCAATAAAATTTGAGGCAGTAATGTCAGATGATGGTTTTCTTTTTTTTTTTTAATGTCTCCCCCGAATACTCGATGCCTCCCCGACGTTTCCACGTGATCGTAAAGGACAAGGGATAGCCAATATTTTTTTATTTTTTACAAACCCTCACCATTCGTTCCCACAGGACCCTTGGATATTTTTCATCTTTCGAACAGGGTCTTACGCAATGGGCTTTTATCATATCATTCCGTTTTTTTTTTTTCTTATGACACGTGAAGCTGCTCCTGTCACGGGTCCAGCGTGGCTGATTTCATATCGGATCTTCCTCGTTTCTCTTTGATGCTGCCAACATCGTCTTCAATCTAGAATGAGAAAATGAATTTCTGTCTTTCCCATCTTTCCTAAATTCATTCCTATGAACTCGTCACTGTACGTTAATCTTTCTTTTGCGACTAAAGTAAATATTCCTTTGCTACTGCTTTAAGAAATTCTTTTTTATTTCGATATTTGTCAATTTACAAAATTCAATCCGAGATCAGACTCTTTGGTACACTGTCGGTATCCTAATTAATTTTCTTTTTTTTTTTCCGGCGAAATCAGCTTTTTCCCTTATTTCACGTCTCGAATATCGAATTAAATTTTGAAATTACACAAAAGATCCATCTTTTAAGATTTCACTGAAACGACCTCAAAATGAAAAGATATATTTTCCAAATCAACGTAATCCAAAGGACTTTTTTACTTCCACGTAAAGTATCATTATTTTTGTATTAAGAATCATCCATTTGTTTTTTTTTTTTAAAGAAAGCAAACAAACAGAAAATTGAATTTACAAAATAAATCTTATCATCGAAATTCACGTAAATTTCTCCAGTAATCTTAATCTCCGATTGATAAAAAAAATGTATCATTCGTTTAGGGCTAATTTAACATTTATTTCTCTTTCACGTGTCTTTCCTGTTTTTATCTCCCACGCATTTTTTTTCTCGTCCCTACCTATTTACCTGTTACCTGTCCACTCTCCAGCCAAATAGCACTGGCCAGAAGGACACGATATTCGGCGAGACTCCTCGTTACGCAGAAACGCTCGTAATTGGCCAATAATGGAATCGCATCTTTCACGACGGGCTTGAACGATCAAGGAACTGGAAAATTGTTTTGTTTGTCCTGATCTCGGATTTCAGTTTTCCCAGAATTTTTCGATCAGGCTCCACGTCAATATCTCTACCGTTTGCTACGGCGCCCATTGCTACCTATATATATGTACATATATATACACGTATACATTCCGGCAGCATTTCCATTGCTACCGGTGCCAGCAATTGCAGCAACGATAAGTGCCAATCCTTTCCTTCCCCCCGTTTCTCCACTTTCTCCCAAGTCCATTTCCTTAGGTCACTTCCGGGGAACAGTCTTCCTCGAAATCAACTACTTCCGTTCCCGCTGATGCTGCTTATTGATTCTGCCAAGAGATAGGACAAATTGAAGCCACATAAGGAGCTCCCACGTGATTCCTGATAAAGTCGAACTTTCTCCCCTATCAGTATCGGTCTGTCCATTCAAGGAAGTTACTACTGCCTCGTAATATGGATTCTGGTGCAAATAAAAATTGGGAGAAAAAAAAAATAGATTTTTCTGTTTTTCAAAAAAAAATTTTTTACCTTTTTACTTTTTCTTTTATTTACTAGGAGTCAAATTGGTTCGTTTGAAATTAGTGTTTAGAAATTGTCTTAATTTTAGTGTCAGTGGAGTGGTACGACCGGTTTCAAAATGGAGGTTCGAAATCAAGGCTATGGTCAAGGTTAGATAAATAAATTCCTCCTAGCTATGGTAATTCCTATTGGGTCCAATATATATATATATATATTATAAATATATAGGTGATGATCAATAATGGTCATTTCACACTTTGATTTCATTAATTCGCCTTCGCATTGTGATTGTTTCTTTTTCTGCCAATTTTTTATCTTCTAATCGAAGTCGCCAATAAAATTTCGCGTGTCCACTGGGTGGTCCAGAAAGGAAAAGTATCTCCGGAGGCTGCTTGTCTGGCTCGACTTCAACAATGTCTCGTACGATACCCTCATCAAAATACCAACTTGAAAAGAAAAGGAAAAAGAACCAAGAGAAGACAGGGTATCAGAAACGAACACGCAGCAGGAACTCACTTTCGCACTAATTGTTCTATTTTTCAACGAGAATAGCTCAGAGTCATCGATGCGAAATTAGAACGTGAGTCGTTCGGGCGTTTCCGTCATTAAAAATCGACGATTCGCAAAATGCTGTCGATTAAAGAAAAAAAAGAAAAATTTATTTTGTACCGAGTTACGATACTAGATATTCCAGTCAATTCTGACTCACTCTATTATCATCGTGGCGTAACGATTTAATGTAAAAAAAAAAAATGGCAAAAAAATTGGCAACAACAAGCATATCAATGAACCTGTATAATTAACTCGATGCTACATAGCAAAATGTGTTTTCGCGATTTCTTTCCCATTTATCTCGTTGTTTTCATATTTTGTCTCCCACGGCTAATCGCGTTAAAATTAATAACCCACTGCAACTTATTACGTCATACCACCTGTAATATTAATAAAAATCAAGGATGCTCGTTACAATGCTAAATCAGCGAATGAGAAGGATCCTCCTGAAAATGAAAAAAAAAAATTACCAAAAAAACTCACGACCTTTCCAAAATAAAGAGGCGAAACTAAACGATTTGAATATGAAAATATTCAAAATTATTATCGACTGATCGTCAATTGGGATTATAATATATGATTATTTATTTATTTTTTTATTTGATTTGATTATTCGTTATTTTTTCTCCGTTAGGTTAGGTTAGGTTAGAAAACGCGTAAAGTTGGATAAAACTATTATTGAATGTTGCTTCCTTAGAACGTTCACAGCTGGTTATGACGCAACGTGAAGTAAGAGTCATTAAAGGAGTCCGAGTCCTTGGCAAAGACCTGCTGACCGCCGCAGGACATTAGCCTTGAAACAGAGCGGGTTACCGACGCTCTACGCGACGCCAGGCGTCCACGTGGAAACATACTAGGAGTCATTTCGTAATCTTAGTCATTCGTCAAAGTCGACCATTTACCCAAGGACACAAGTAATCGACCGGTTCTAATCTTTTGTTTTTTTTCTTTGGTAAAAATATCAGAATTTTTTTTTTGAAAAAAAAACAAAAAAATCTACCCATCCTCATTTTCGTTAATGACGGATATAAAGTGATATTGCCACGTGCACCGGTCTATGGGAAATTATTATTTGGACTTTTTGACATCGTCGAGGAAGTTATAAGGAAGTAGTATTTACGTACGTATAAGTTGGTACGTGGGTAATAGGGAATTTTATTAGGGTCATTAAGATAATAAAGAAAAACATAGCCACTGGTCAAATTGGGGTTGAACTATATATATATACACGTATACATCAAGGCAGTCTTCCCTATGTTGGATATCGCGAGGAAAATTGCTTCCCTCAGGTAATTCGAATAAAAGTATAGGGATTTTTATTAAGATCAAAGGTATCGCGTGTGCTTATACAATATCCAAGGTGTATACATATGATATTAGTATACCGTAGTATATTATCTAGGGAATTCATTTATCAGAAACTTTTCCGCATTCGCGTGAGCCTTTCTACTTAAATTTTACTTTATCAAAACCCGCCATGCTTTCTCGCTTATTTATTTCATACTAATTCATTAGTACCAACAGTAATCCCACCGAACCCTCGTAAGGGATATTTATTTTTCGTTTAAAGGTTTTATGATTTTCAAAAAAAAAAAAAAAATAACAAAAATTTTATTTTCAATCCTCATAAAAAAAAGTATAGTTAAACTTATCATTGTCGTTCTTCAACTTATTTTTGACTTTTTATTTCCGCCAGGTTGCACCCCTCTTCGAAAATTGTTTCCGGGAGGGTAATGGGTCAAAGGGCAGAGCCAGTCTCTGACCTCGAAGCTAACAATGATCGAGTAGTTTGTTTCGTAACACGCAAACCTAGAAGCCTCCGGAACCCTTAACGCCCTTTGGGATTTGTTGCTTTCCAGTCTATCCCTCTTTCACCCTTTTACGCTGATACACTATATAACGTCCCCATAGTCCTTATTACCCTCACGCTGCCATTTCTCGTAATTCATACTCATCTGGTTTGATGAGATCAGTAATGCAGATTAGAAGATAAATGATGTTTCAATTACTTAGCTAAAATCATCATCATCACTTACTGATATTTTAAGCTTTCAAATATTATGGATGTTATTAAGGTACAAATTTTTTTGTTTTTCCCAACTTCCTTTTAGGGAAAACAAAATTTCTTTATTGATACATCAAATGTTCTGCTTGGTAAACAGAGTAATATGCCTAAAGGGCAGAACGTGCGTCACGTCGCTTACATGAAAACGATCCTACACAATACCAGTCCGCGTACAAGGTAACCGTGTGAATACAGCTTAAAATCGTTTACCCATTATATTTAACGCGTGAAATTTAGTCAATTTAAACCAAGGCGGAAGTACGTCTGGCACCTCATTTCCGGTCTTCGACATTGTCAATCCTGTTTAATGATCATTCGATTGGCTGGCGCGACTCAATAAAATCGAACAGAGCGGCAATTGATTTTCTTCAAAATGATGACAAGTGGAAAAACCAATTAGAATTCCAGCCTCGTACCCTCCGACGTTTTCCAAGCATTTCAACTTGAATTTCTTCGTATTGTTAAACGAATTTTTTGAAAATCTTAATAACAAAAAATTGACTAACCACTGTATCCATACTATACGTACCCACCATCTACCTTCTAACTACGTTCAAAGTAAAATGCAGATGCAAAGCCAAGATCGTATCAAAGAGACTGTTTATCGTAGCATTTAGAATTCAAGAGAGCCTCCCTTCGTGGGAGTAGGCGTATAAACGTGTCCATGTGCTTCGTAGCTTCCTAGTAGCAGACACTCCCAGCGCGGATGAGATCTATTCGTGAGACATGCCTCTCGGCCACGTACTAAAGTGTCATCCACACCGAGAAAAAATTCCAAAAAATCTATGAAAATAACCCCTTCGATACCATCCCGCGAATAGTCTCATTTCCGGTAGACGATTCTCTTGATACTTTGTGAAGCTCGGCGAAAACTATCTTTTTCATTCTATTTAATCGTTGTGAAATCAGCTTTAAGGTTACGTAAAAAATGTATTCTTTTCACGTGAAATCGAGTAGAACCGGAAGTAGCTCTAAGAAATCAGTCGTGCATCAATTTCGTTTTTGATTCAGAAGACATCCGTTGTGAACGCACCTTAACGAACTGGCTGGTTAGTTGTAGTCGTGGTGGGATCTGAATAAGCAACGTGCATCGTACCCGGTGTAAACTCTTGTTCAAGTTTCTTAGGTCTCGTCCGGACAGCATTTGCTGAGACGGAACGAAGAAAAAAGATAATACAGAAAAAGACCCAAAGAAAAGCTAGAAGACAGGGGCGATCACTTTTTTTATTGAAAATTTACCCTTAAAATTCATTTGAACATTAGTCATATTTGTTATCTATCCGTCAAGTCCGATAAAGTGCCTTTACGAGAGGCTTTTCCAGGCTGTCGGAAGTTGCGTGCGAAACCAAAGGAAAAACGTGATACACGCAGATGAAAAGGCACCCAGACGCTTTAACCCATAGGCAAAGTCAATGCCGGTGGTTGGCAGTACTGCTAATTATCAGGGACTTTAATTTATTCTGTACCGTTGGTAACGACGCTTCTACGATTCTACACGCTATTCGCATCATATGGTTAAACGCGAACGAGCTTCGGTAGTGTCCGTGAGCGCTCGGAGATTATCCATCATTAAATAATGCAAATCATAAAGAAGAATAATAATTAGAGGATAATTTTAATGATACCAGCTTATTTCTTCCCACGTAATTCAATTTTTTTTTCTTTCCATACCCAATTAAGTTTTTTTTTTCCATTTTCGTGCATGCACGTCTAGATATTTACTTCAAGATCGAGTCTCGAGCTGTGACCGTCAATTAACAATAATTATCTGAATCTTTTACAAAATCGCGAATATCCGATCGTAAAATGAATATTTATCCTAGATCTTAAAAAAAAAAACATGAAGAATTGCAGAACACGTGTTTCACCGAATAATTAACGATTTTAACGAACTCGATAAAAATATCAATTTCTTGCGTGATCCGTCAATGACGATCCTGACGTTGCGGTAGAAAATCAATATGGGCGGTTTGATTTTGCAAAAAAAAAGTTGGCAAATTACTATGCGCGATCCAAGCACGCGTCCGCGTGTCCGTGTGAAGGTGCATTGGCGTGAAGTTGCGTGATTATGACGACGTAACGGTTTAAGGAAGAGACAGGACGACGATGCCCTGAATGATGCTACAGATATAAACTGTATACATACACAAACGTTACAGCTGGACAGAGCATAAGTACAACGGGTGTAGTAAAAATACATAAAACTTCCCGTTGCTCCACTTGTTCGCTGCCAGTAGGTAATTCCGTTTCGGTGCAGCCCACTCGGATGCAACGTGCCTGCAGCCTGCACTCGTTTCTACACCAGTGCAAGTTGGAGCTACGTGAGTTAACGCGTATTTCGAGAGCTTTGTCGTGGTCCCGAATTAAACGTACCTCGGGCACCTATAGTATATCCACCAGAGGCCCCCCCCAGAAAAAGAATCCTCACACGACCCAATTGCTTATGACATTTTACGCCGGTTCAAAAATATTTCTAAATGACGAAAATTTATTTTCAAAATACCAAGCATACCTACAATGCTCGCCCCCAAAATATTCCCAGTACGTAGTAATTGATTCCGAGGGGAAAGCAGGCGCGTATCGTAAATCCGATCTATACCACTTGCGTATGTGGACCTGAATCCTTTTTCCCACATATCGTCTGGGCAGCCATTTCTATTCCACTTTGATCCATCTACATAGATATATCCAGATGTGTTCCCAAAGACGCACTACACTGATCCGGTTAGCCCGGCGATTCGTTCGTGCGTGAAAATACGCACGAGTTGCGGATTCCACATACGTGTTAATGGCTTCTGGTGTCTATATGCATATATGTAATTTCAGTACCGACGGCATGCGCGATGTGTGTTTGCCTGCACGATCTGCGGCCAGGAGGGTCGGTTGGCATCGGTTGCGGGAATTCTGAAGCGAAACCTTGCGCCGAGCAGACCGCCTGGTGCCAGCAGTCTTACTCGGGAATTCATTTTCTCTCTTTATTCTTCCTCTCTTTCCTCCTCCGACTCCTCCCCTTCGATTTCTCTCACTCTCTCCTCGTCCCGTTTCCAAGCTTCCTGGCTTCTGCTCGCACTTGCCTCTTTTTCTTGGCTCTCCTTTTCCTGCTATCTCTCTTGCTCTCTCTCTCTCTTTTTTTTATTTTTATTTTATCTTTCCTCCCCACCTCCCCCCGTCCTATCTTTTCCCGCTTGCGCATGGAGGTCAACTTAAGGGGAGCCAACCTCGGACCTTACGTAATCTCATCACCGATGTAATTGCTGCACTCGTTACGGCTACCAGTTGGCCCAAGGGCGAATCATCGGGCGGGCACAGTCGTTCGAATTTAAAGTCATTTCGATCGAATCAGCCTGTATAGGGATTCAGATCTTTGATTGGGAAATTTGTGTCTATTGATTATCATTATTGTTGTTATTATCGTGGGAATTTTCGTTGAAAGTGATGAAATGGTATTTTGCATTTTTTGACACGTCGGTAAAGCAGATTTCTTCTTTGTAACGAACGTACCACCTTAGCTAATTCCGTGTTGTGTCGCCCGCCCGTCTCTGCATACGCGCCTTTATTGGCGACCCAGGCTTAACCTAGATACATGGATGCATCTACGTTCTCTCGATGCATTTAATACCTGCACGTGCATCCACCTGCACTCGCCTTTCCTAACCGCCTAGAGTGAACGCAGTATACTCATGGAATCGGAACAATCTCTTGCGGTTCTTTTACCTCGTGTGATTCATACGCGGCAGCTATCAACGTGACAGCCCCGTGTTATTTTCTTAGTTTTGTAACGATCTATCGGGGTCTTTTCTTTTCTTTTCTCTCCGATTAATCAGTCTTATTTATATATAGTTTGCGTACTGTACGTGACTGCTTAATCGTCTAAATAACCATATGACGAGTGTAGCTGCAGGAGAATAATAAAGAACGTTTATTATTCTTCTAATAATATTTCCTTTCGTTATTCTAGATTGACGGGTGAATATATTTTTTCTAAAATAACAAATTCATCTTTCTCAAATCTATCCTCTTATCAGCGAATGTGTAGCGAAACGTTATCGAGTCTCTCTCTAGTCAGCGAAGCTCCGTTATCGGAAAGCAGTCGTGGCCGAGTGGTTAAGGCGTCTGACTAGAAATCAGATTCCCTCTGGGAGCGTAGGTTCGAGTCCTACCGACTGCGAGATTGTATAATTTTTTTTTTTTCAATTCAAATACTTGTTTGTCTCTGGGAAAGATGGTCGGTGTTGTTTCCGTGTAACCAAACTGAAGTTTACAATAAGAGCGAAGACAGGGAGATAAGAGCCTCTTCTTTTTTCTTTTCCTTTGTTTTCGGCAACGCCTTGTCGTTTCGTAACCAGATGGAAAACAAAACGTCTTCCTTGGATTTCGCTTTAACCTGTAACCCGGGCAAGAGCAGCGTAATCATTCTCGGTCAATAAACAGGGTTCTTCGAGTAGTTGTCATGGAGACAGTGCCCTGATGTTCCGTAACTCCGAAACTCACGGTCAGCATCAAGAGATCCAATCTTCTACATTTGACTCTTCGTCGCACAAGCGTATTCCTTTTTCCCACGGTTTTCGTTCGATATTCTTTCTCGCCACCCTCCCCCTCCCCCCCCCTCCAGCCCCCTTTCCGGCCTGTCGAACAATTTTCTCTTTCCGCGAAAACATAAAACCTTTTTTAGGCTTCCGTTCGGACATCCCAATGGCTTAGTTTGTCGATTGCTGGTCGACTGGGATGAATCTGGCTATACGAGACGCAGTCGCTCCCAGCTAGTTTTCATCGAAGCGACTGACCAATATGTATAGGAGAAATTTACGATATTTTCGTGAACTTTGCGCAAATAACAAATTACGTGTCTTGATATTGGATTATGTAATTTTGAAATTTCGACCGTTCTCCGGCTGATTGTAATGGACGATGACAAGCCAATATAAATCAATGGCATGGTGATCGATTATTTTCGTGATCTCTGATATGAAAATTTATTAGGTTTTCGCAATTCTATTTTTCGCGACAAAAATAAAATCGGTTGTTTTTATATTCAGGGGGAATTATCGTATTCGTAATTCTTTTATTTTTTCAACGCTGGCATTGATTTTTACCATTTTTTTTCTTTTAATAATTATTTGTACTATTCTTATCTCGGATTTGAAAAGTCACAAGCGACCCCCTCCTCCCTCACTTATTTGATATTAAAATGATCGATCATCTCTCGTAATCGATCTGTAATCCTATAATTAGGGCGATTCAAACCTACGGTCAATCGTTTTTTTATTATTATCAAGGATTATTGTATCTGTTGATAGATTGGATATCAGTGTTATGAATTCTGCTAATGGAATAACTATAGACACTTTTTTAAAGGAAGTTCGTTCTGTTTTCATGAACAAATGTTTTGGATCGACCAAATCTATGGAAAATGGAAATTGAGTAAGTGACGAGAATAAAAAAAATATCCTATAAGCGTTTTCTGTTCTCTAATCTCAATTGCCCTCGATCATTCCTAATTTTATCCAACTTCCAATTTATACAGACTGATATACCCGTATAATCACTTATACTTCCAGTGATTCCTTGGCCTCCGACTAACCCTATAATTTTCTCCGTTATTTTCACCAATTAATAATTCCCTCAGCACGCACAACGCAATCCTAACCATTTTCTCCTATGATTATAATTGCTACAAAAGTGAATCAAGTTAAAAGGCCACGCTGCAAACCAGTTGGCTTTCTTCGACCCAATTACCTTGAAAAAATAAATAAAACTATGATAATCGCATTACTTTCCAGTGCGTTTACAGTTTTTACGTCTTTTACTTAATAAAAATCTTATCTGTCAAACTATAAAATTTCATGGTAATATTTTCACCCTGACTAGTTTCTCATTCATTTTCACCCCCAGTACAAAAATCAGACGGTCTTGTCTAATCGTTCTATGATAAATTCAGAAATATTGATCGGTACCAAAACTCCGCCAATTTTAACGCGTCCTGGATTAAATCTCGAGTGTTTATTTTTTTTTTCGTCTGCTAGAAAGACTCCACTCGAGATTAATATCGTCTAATACATAAAATTTTTACCTATCTGCCACATGATGACGTATGAGCGTTGACTGTTCAGATTTAATTTTTATTATTTATGTTACGATATGTCTTAGTACCAACTGAAATGAATTTCTTCATTAAATTTCTATGCTCGGACCGACTTCAATATTTTAATTGTCTGCCTCAGTGATGATAATGCTTTGTATGCTTTGACAATATGACAAAAAAAGAAACAAGGGGAAAACAACATTTCTTATCATACATATTGGAACCTTGAATCGGCACGATATCATTTGCTACTACCGCGATCGAGATCAATAAAATTTCCACGATCAAGAATCCATGCGATTTATGGCACAGAAAAAATGTCACATAACTAGTGATTTGCTATTATCTATTTTATCAGTGATTTATAATTAAGTAGTATCGTAGCAGGTCCAACGATAAGGATTGCATTGGGTTGAATTGTCCAAAATTTATTTTTTTCTCTCAAAACTCATATTTTTACATAAAGCACAGATTTTTATCTGGAGAAACGTCTTATATCCCCAGTCTCACCGATTAAACTTCGTACACGAAATAAACATACGGAGCAGAAAACGTGTAAATTTGAAAAAATCATGATTTTCAATTCCCATTTTGTGTATACTTGTGTTTTTGTACCTATATATGGCATTTAGGTAAAAAAGAATGATCGAAGTGACGTGCCGGGGAAAGCGACTGCTAGAATTTTGTTTTTCATAATTCTGAAAAAAAAATTCATTTAAATCAATCACTCGTATTGATGTAAGATCATTTATGATCACGTCATACCAATTACACAGTCTAACTGGATGTCTGGTTCGATATTATTTACACAGACTTTCGCTATTGATCATAGCAAACTCTATGAGTAAACAAATTTCCTACTATGAAATCATCGTTAGCGAAAAGCTATACATATACAAAGGTTATATATATACATAAAGCCATGCACGATAAACAGACACGTAACTTGATAAAAATTTTAAAAAAACATCGCTCTGACGTATCAGAAAAAACAAAACAAGGTGACTTTTCGCTCCCCGTCCACCCGCGAAATTAGTTGAAAATTCAATGGCTGTCGAAGCAGCATGAATTTCAAATTTATTCAAATGCACTACTACGAGATACGATATAATAAAAATATAAATGTTGACGGTCAAGGAATTTCGTGTGGATGCGCCATGTTTCGTAAGAGCAGCCTCGTCGCCTTATCAGGCGTTATCGCATTGTGAAAAACAAGGGGATCGAATAATTAACGATTTGATTATGTAATATTACAAAAAATGGTGGAAACTAGTCAAATGCCAATCGGACGAGTTCACCAGGTAGACATTCGCTTGACGACGACTCCTAATGCCCGGACTATCCATGTTCAGTCTTGATTGGGGGTCTCTCGTTATCTCTTATCACCGTGTGTACTTATTTTGCCGCACCGTCACGTGGCACCCTGCGAGTCTCCAGACGACCTTGCGAAAATCTTATCGCTGTTATATATTATATATGTATATGTTACTTTGTATACCTAGAGTTGGTGCACGAGTTTGATTCCTTTTTTCGACAGATCAAGGGCAATGAAATCTCTAGCAAGGCCCACGTGTCAATATTATGGTTTCGAAAAAAAATATATTTTATTGTTCAATCGATCGATTGATTTTTTATAACGACTCCGACCTTTTGGATCATTAGCCCTAATTTTTTTTTTTCAATTTTAGCAATATTTATATTACTCTATGGAAAAAAGCAGGTGTATCTAAGCCGAGTACTGTCGAGCCGTCGAAAAAAGCACATGGATCACGCGGATGGACTTTACGTGTACAGTAATACGCATAAATGGATAGCCGTTTAGATAAACGCACGTGCGTTTATTACATCACTATCTGTGCGTCGCGTCTTAATAGCATACCGGGTGTGCTACTTGATAATTAAAAATAAACCTAATCCGTGGAATATCTAGGGGGTCATGTAATTATTACGATTGCGTTGGTATACTTAATTAATAACTAACTTTTTTTAGTCCCCTGTTAATTACTAATCAAATTAATAATATCAGAAATATCTGCATATTTATTGGTATATTTTTTCTTTACCGAAGATTCACCGAAGTCGTGAGTGGAATATTTTTTTTATTTGCTCGTGGGGGACGAAAGGGGTGGAGAGGGGGTGGCACCGTCGAGTTGAAGAATTTTAATTAACCCGACCCTAATCAGCACGTGGTTTGGGGAGGTGGGTGGGGGGTCCTAGCGTTGCGTCTCCACATACGGTGAACCACGACCTACTGGCGGCAATGGAAGAATTATCGGTGGTGACTAATTGGTTCGAAATGATGCGGAAATCGTGAGTATTCGGGAGTTGTAAAAAAAATTATTTTTCGTACTATCAATTTTTTTCTTTTTAAATTAATGATGCAATTTTCGTTTAGACAGATTAAACAGTCGAGTGATTTAAGAAGTGGGAGGTCGCGTGATACGAGTGGACACTGGGTTAAGTGTGACTCGTGGCAACGTTGTAGGCCGATTATGTGTTGCAGTTAGTAAATTTGCGAAAAACTCAAATGAGTGCCGAGATTAAGCGTTATCGAGGCGTGACCTTGATTTTCAGCGGAGGCAGGTACCTGGGTTACCAGGGGGGGAAGGGGGGATCTAGCGATAAGGAGAAAAGTCATTTCGAGAGAATGACGCAAATATTGAAAAAACTTTCCTTGCTGCGATTAAGCCGGATCCATACGCAAAGAAAAATGAGAAGGAGAGTTTCGATAACGCGATTGACGTCGGGTGTACGCGTGTGACGCTTTATTTTTCATTTTACACTGCAATCTCCCGGCATCTTCCTTGACACTTATTGTTAACCTTTGACGAGAAGAGGAGTCGGTTTCATTGTGGTGGGTATCCATGTGCGACAGATCATGAAAACCGGAAGAACCGGTGCGGCCGGCTTTGAAAAAAATAATATTTCGAGCAACCGGTGAAACTGGAGCGACTTCAGCTTCGCACGTGGAAGATTTTACGTTAGCGCAGGACGCGACGCTCGGTCGAGTGGAAGATTCGAAGATATCGTGAAAATCAATTGGGCGAGTTTTCATCGCGCGACCACTACGGCGACGAGCGATTTATCGTTATGACTTTTCTCTTATCCTTTACCGTTAGCCGCTGTTAACTATTTATATTTTTTTTTTACGGAATTTCCAAAGGAATTTCATTTGCACAGGTGGCCATCCTGCGATCGTCCACTTGTCGCCAGATAGAAACCGCCCGTATAAAGTATCTCAGATATTTCTGGTATCAGCCGATGAAATTTTCTTGCTTCATTTTTGTTGTTGTACGATGAAAAATCGAGATTAAATTTTTATTTGGGCCCTTTGACAGAATTCAAATATTTTGATTGACAGCTAGCTCTCTTTTGCTTTCTCTTTCATTCGGAGAAAGGAATTTCTCAAAAATATCATCCAGGTCCATCGTGGAGTCTCTATGGAAATTATAGCCATGGGCTGAGTTCTCCCTTCTGTCTGAAAAAAAAAAAAAAGAAAATCTGAATTTATAAGGGTGCCTCCACAACTTTTCAAATAACTCTGTCGCAAGAACTCGTACTACCCGGGCTCCGTATATCCGTTGTCAAATAAATAAGGGAAACAAAGAATAATAAATAGAAACTCCACCCTAATTTCACTTCGCAGATTTTATTTATCTTCACATCCGGTCCAGATCTGGCTTTCCTTCGTGAACTCGAATATATTTATAATCGACACTTCCGGTTATCCTCCCCGGTATCCAATTTACATACGACCCTCGATAAAGTTTCACCCCTTTGCCGAACAAAGGGAAAATAGTTTACCCCGCAAACGGACCCGTAGCCAAATATACGCTCAGCCCCTGACCCTACGGGATTTACCGTTACAGGGCTAACCAGTACAAATGTGTTAAACGTGAAGAAACAGACTCGGAAAAAATTCCATCGCGTGAACCTTTAATACGTTCGTTTAAAATGCACAGCGAACTAGTCAGCTGGTTTAGAAGATTGAAAGACTCCCCGATTCACTCCCCTTCTATTTATCGCACATTTTGCCCGTTCGAAATGTAAACGCACCTTAACCCATTGTCATGGCTGGTCGAGCGATTTTCTCGAACTCCGTGCGAGTCGATATTACTTAGTAGGTCCTGGGTAGCCAGGGGACCCACGAAGGGGCGGGGTGGGATCCCGAGGGAAGCGAGGGGAATTTATACACAGTAGGAGATCCGTGCAATGAACTCCCGCTGGGAGGACTAAAGGACTAAAGGGACTAGAGAAGGAAAGACCTTAAAGGGGACCTCGAGAGTCCTTCTGGAGAAGAGACAGGACCTCAAACTGAGCCAGGCTCGAGGCTCTCCAGCATCCCTATTCCAGTTCGTATTTCTAGCATACACAATGGAAAGGTCAATAACCCCAAAATTATCCTCGTACACTGGTTCCCATTCGCCATGGAATAACAATGCAATTTACTATTACGCCATACCGCTACGTTTCTGCTAGAATCATTCGGTTGGATCGATAGAATAAAATTAATTGATTTACCCTATAACTATCTATCTGCCCAATTAAAAGAAGGATTTGATTAACCCTCGGTACCTGGTACCCGTATCGTGACTGTACAGTAGAAAAAGGGCTGTTTTTAAGAACGCATTGAGAACTCCCCCTAATGAAAGGACGGTGAACGGCCTTCGGTAAAAAAAAAAAAAAAAGATTGTATTTCGATTTAACCCTTTCTCTCCCTTTTATTATGCCCCGAGCCAACCGGACCGTGTAACCCTCGGTTAAATGTGGGTCAGCCTTGAAGAAGAAAGGTCTAAGCTGGAAGCTTGTCGCCAAACAAAGGATCGACTTGTTTCCTTTGTCGTGAAGGATTCGGTTTCGCGTGGCTGCACGTGATCCTCGCGCTCTTCGGGATCCTTGAGGACATTCCCCTAACCCTTAACCCCTAACACCCAGCCTTACCTGTATCGTCATTTACACCCTTCACCCCGCGAGTCCCTCTATTAGCGCGAACCGTTCGAGTAAATAGATCGCGATGCCACAGATTCCGCTTAGCCGTTACTTCTTATGGGAGCGTCAAAACTTAAGAATGGGTCACGTGACCGTTTCTTTCTTCGTCCTTCCATTCTCAAAATTGTCTTAATACCTGCTGTCACCGCGTAAACTCCTGATAATGTCTTTTCTATTGATTTTTAATGCCTGTGATGAAATCTAAGTCAACGTTGCATCAGACGGCCGATAAGCCGCCTTTTATTTGTCCAATACTGATAATAGTCGGGCGTATCTGTGTACATCCAAAAAAAAAATTTTTTTTTTTTTTTTTTCCATTATTAAGACATACCCCGAGAGAATGTGAGAAAAATACAGATAAACGTGGAACATCGAGCAAATAGAATTTTGCCGAAGACAACAAATTTTCTCCTGTCCACTTACTGGGTAACGCCCTTCAAACGTCGAGTCTTATCGCCGTGGAAGCGACGAGACGTATCGCGCAGTACGAGCCTTGAAATACGGAAAAGAACAATTTTACCCAATTACTGCAAAATTGCTTCGGCAAAGGCATCCCTCGTCTTTCCGTAACTAATCAAGGGGTGGTCCAGTCCTAATCTTTCTCGTTATACATTTCTGTAATACTTTTTATCAAAATTTTCACGTCATCCCCTCGTCCAAGCTGCTTCCTGCAAATTCCTAAGAGGCGAAATTTAAAGAAAATCCAAAAGCCTCGTTCCGACTCAAGAGGCTTGAAGCCTTAAAAGGTAACGATAGGAGCTTCTTTCTTAGTCTCGTGTTCTACTTCCTCCCCTCACCCCTCCCCTATTCCTTGTTACGTGGGATAAGGATTAGGGGGGCTGCGGTAGTGGTCGGAGGGAGGGGAGGGGGAGGGGGGACTTTTACACTGACATTATTACCTGACTCCCCGTAATTTCGTGCTGCCGACAAGAACCACGCTTTATTACCTTTATTACATCTAACAGGCACTGTGTCGCCGTGTCGCCGTGTTGCCGTGTAGACACATGGGGTCTATATGCGTGTTCCTATATGCGTGTGTATATATATATATATATATTTCATTCACACCCTAGAGGGGATATCCAACCTGCCTTTTATTCTCGTCCCCCTATTTTTCTGCCCTTTTGCACCATATCCCCTCTACCCCTCTGTCGCCCGTCGCCCCCTATCTTCATGCACGTCACTCGATAAAATCCACTTTCACTTTTGATCGACGCGCCGCATCTCTCTTGCGCGTTTCATGCGTATCTGCCCTACGTGCAGCAGGAGCCCTTTTGTTCGCGATCCCACTTATCGACCTGAAATTTCTTTCGGTACGTTTCCACGCGAGACTTCGCTACTACCCACCAGTGGCTCCTTTGGGTCGATAGGACCTTTTTGGCTCTGCCTAATGGCCTTTTGTTGGCCTCCTTGTCTTCTCGTTAGATCATTTCTGGTATTATTGGGTCTTTTTGGAGTCGACCAAGATATTTCTTAGTTTGGGT
The DNA here is from genome assembly GCA_030264185.1 of Cephus rjabovi. Lineage (NCBI taxonomy): Eukaryota > Metazoa > Arthropoda > Insecta > Hymenoptera > Cephidae > Cephus > Cephus rjabovi. The sequence continues at coordinate 1,307,035 of JASCRG010000463.1, read as the reverse complement.
GAAAAGTAAAGAGTTTTCTCAATCGGCGTTACGTTATGGGTAAATGAGGAAGTATATTCAATTTGTTTTAATGCTCCTTCGTTTCAGTCGTTATCAGTTAAAGTAATTCGGAGTGTTTTAAACGCGATTGATTATGACGATTTGGGCGGAGCAGCGTTGCCGTCTGATTACTTTGTCTTTGAAATTTTGGGAAATTACATTTTTTTCTAGCGTCCCAACAGTTTTGGCCGTACGATTCGCGAACGTAAAAATTCAGATGTTTTTCTTTGTCCGTTGATAATTTTGCTAGGTGAAGTCAGTTTGTAGTAATTAAAAAAAAAAACAATATCCTGAGGATGGAGCATTTCTCATCTGTTGAAAAAGAAAAAGAAAGACCTTGAAGTACGTTTTTCTAACATGTGTGCTAACAGGGTTATTCTGTTTACCAAAGTCGAGACTGGCTTTCTCGGTGTCGAATGTTTGCGCAAATCGCAAATAGAAATGACGGCTTGAAAGCCAAAGTTGTCGTTGTCGGTCGGCATCGTCGTTTCTATATATATACACACACTATCCGTACTTGTTCATTCTCAAGGAACACTTGGTGCATTTTCCCTCTCCTCTTTCTCCCGTAAAACAAGCAAGATGCTTGAGTAAAGAAATAAAAAGAAAATTCAAGAGAAAAATAAAAAGTAAAGGCTAAAAAAGTTGTAGAAAAAAAAAAGGTCTGATTTACGCGCAACATGAATCACTACTTTGCCGTAATTCTCGAAGCGTGTATTAAAAGTGGGGAAAGGAAGGTGCATTCACATGGCGCGTACACGACGCGATCCTCTTATCGTCTGGGGGCACCGAGTAGTATCAGGGGTCACTAGGTAAAGAACAAACGCAGATATGTTATTATCGTAAGTATGGAGAATTTCTCAAGTGGAAAGAAGCCTCCGGATTATCGGAAGACTTTGCGGCGACATTTAAATTATTTTCCAGAATGGCGCACATACCAATATTATACTTCGTAGCATGGGCTACTGTTCGTAATGACCACCTTTCCAGAGAACTACAAGTGTACAAATGTTTTTCTCGAATTTACCAACAACTCGATATTATATCTGATGATTCACACGTGTCGCCCGACTACGGATTATCCATGAGAAAATAAATGAGAGGTATTTTGATTTTGAATTAAAAAAAAAAAATTTTGGAGGCGCCGGGTATCGATCCCGGTACCTCTCGCATGCTAAGCGAGCGCTCTACCATCTGAGCTACGCCCCCGATATGTAATACTCGTGTCCTTCAGTCACCTTCTTAAGGCGTTACAAATCGATTAAGTTTACAAGTGGCGTATGGCAATATTATATTTACAATAGATAAAAATGAACGTATAAAATTGTAAGATATAAGTGCATGCAGGCACTCTCTATCTGAAGTGAGTCACTGCTGGGTCAGTGAGCATGTGTGTCATGCCCGTCTTGCGATTGGTGGTAATCGTAATGAATCACAATGATCAGCACGTTAGCGTTTACAGCCAGTGTCCATTACTCGATTTTCAATTGTGCAACTTTCTTTTCCGGTCTTTCACGCTGCACGAGTATACCCAACGTGCCATTACTCTCCATAGAGGTAAATATATATTCTTACGTGCACCGTGTGTGCTTAGGATTCTCATGTTTGCCAATCCCTAACCTCTCTAACAAGCAGACCTTCGGTACTGGTATCTCGTCGATTGTAAAACAACCTGTATTATCCCGAGGGAAATCGTCTGGCGCGCCTCTACAACTATTTATTATTCATGGCTCTCGGCATACACGTATAATCGATAATCAAAGAATACAAAGTATTAGTTATCGTTATTTCAATACAGACCAAAACACGCGTGTTTTGACGAGTCTCAAAATTTTATCGAGGCGTCGATCGGTTATGTTATTAAAAAAAATTTTAAAAACGAAAAACGATACAACCAAGTGAATAACGTCACTACGTATCGCAACGTACGATGCACCAGCAAGGTGCAGCAGGCGTCTGACTCTCCTAGAGAGTTCTTATAACCTTTAACCCAGTTACTGAGACACGATTGGTCGCCGGTAGCGTGGTGGGGGGTGAATCAATCCCATGTACGTTTGCCCACTGAGAAGCGCCGGAGATGGGCCGTATACAAGTGAACTCCAGTAGGTAAGGCCAGAAGTGAATAATTTTCATCATCCAGCTACTCGGCTTTCAGCACAAAGAGAAAGAGGTTACTAGTCTGCGAATCGCCATACGTTGCGGACGCACCTTGCCGGAGTTTTCTACGGCCTAGGAGAAGCTGAACGACGTCTGTTATAACGGACGTTGAAGGATCGAGGGAGCGACGGAGGTGGACAAACTGGCGCTCGGCAACCCGCTCGAGTGAGATGAGGTGGTTGAGCCCAGTTGAGGTTGGGGTGGACTTCCCAGTGCCGGCTCTATAATTGTATATACGTGGCCGTGCCATAACGAGAGGCGTTTTCCCGAGCGTTGACCCCTCGCGCTTCTAATACTAACCTCGTCCAACACTCCCTCCTCTTTTACCTTCTCGAACATCACGGGAATACAAAATAATATGAAACCCGCACATTGCTGGGTCGTCGACGATGGCGACTCTGTCCGTGATCAACGGTGCTTCCTTGTGTTTTTCCTTTTTTTGTCTTCCTTATTCTTTTACCCACTTGCACAGCTGAGAAGGAAGCAGATGATGACGTGTGTTTATGTATGAATGGTTTACGGTAATTTTTATCTATAGATTCTATACAAGTATCGCCTTGATATAAATGGATTTAATCCAGCGATAACGGCTGATCTTAAGGAAAATTATACGTCTTTCCATTGTCAAGGATTGATATCCAGTACTTGAAACGTCTGTCTGCTGCGGTATCGCGATAAATCCAGGGAGTTTGTTAGTATCGATAAAAATATCTGGTTGGTAACGTCTAGTAAGAGATTCTCGGAAGGTACTTGGAATCTACCGTAATAAAGTACTGAACTCGTGTGCGATGTTATCGATTGAAATAGTACGTAATAATTGATATAACGTCGAATGGAGGAGTGGTTGGTGGGCAAACCAATTTTAAACGTATTCAAGAAAATAATAATTTTTGGATACCTGTTTTTAACGACTTGCCATATGTTGAGGTGTTGAAACGTATGTTATTTGTTTTTAACATGCGCGTCAAGTCCCAGATGGTGTCGTGGGTGTTGGTCTTTTGTTCATCTAGGATCTCGTGACTTTGGACAGGACAAAATTGTCCACTTGACACGACTACGATGTCCAAACGAGTCACGGGACTACCTGAGGGAAAAGCGTGAGGATATTAAAAAGAAAAAAAATGAATTCAATGTTGTCATGTTAATTGTTAAGAATAAATATAAACAAAAGGAACAGACGCCGTTTTTGATCGCGAATCTTGGAGTGACTTTCACTGCGACTCCTCGTCCAGTTTGTTTTACGAGACTTTTTCACGCAGGGCACTGACTTTACTAATGACTTCATGTGCATTGGCCTTAATGCGTATCAGCGACACAGTTGTTTTTCCCTGAGCACTGTTTACGGCAACGCGTTACGACGTGACTGTTGTGTCACTAGAAAATGCTTCCACAGTCGGTACGAAAATTGTCTCTTTTGTTAGAACGACGACGGGACGATTTTTGATAAGCTTATTAATTATTGTAATCACTTACTGGGCTGCCAATGTCGAAATTCTTGTGAAATACACGCTGGTAGGGTTCGAGAATCCTTGTATCCTTGAGACGTTGGGAGACAAAGGGATTATGATTTTTCTCCAGCAGAAGTCACTAGGTTTATTTATTGACGCACAGGATCTGTCGGTATGTTAATGAAGGATAAGAAAAATGGAATCGTCAAATTCTTTTACGAGGTGATGATTACTTATCGAGCAGTCGTTGAAGCATTCTGATATAGGTGTGAACAGTAAGTTGTTAACGGCAGCACTAAATATATGTTTTATCCCATTTGTACAGCGGTGGACATTTGTTACGAGTCTTCCAATAGACGAGAGCCAATATGGCCGTTGAAGTGACAAAGAAATGAAAAAATTGTCAACTACCGGCGAATCGACGTAACCAGATTGCAGCGTGCCGGTCGCCCAATTTTCCCGGGTAGGAAGGAGATATTTTTAGAACGGCTAGTAAGTCTGTTGCTAAGGCATCAGCTGATCCGAGCCGGCCTACCGTGGCGCTTCAGGACCGTATCGGTATGGTAGAGCACCAGGTTCCACTTGGTAACTGAAGAATCTTCCTCGAGCCGTTCGTTGTCTGTTACGCAATTGGGACGTAAAAGCTTGTCATTAATATCCCTGCGAAAATGTCTGACGTCATTTTCAAAAAGACAGGATTCGCAATTTTTTCTCTAGTATCAACGCATAGAGTACGTCTGGGAAATACGTTACTGCCGACCAATAGGAAGGAGTGAAAAGTTTCCCCCACTATTCTACCGGCTCCTACTCCCACCACCATAGCCGGTCAGATGATCGCATGTCGGCTGCTAGCGACACCGGCCGTCAGTTAGCAACCGGCGCTCTCACGGTGTAGACTTCTTTGTATCGTAGCTCCTCGTAATGTTCAGCGTAACCTGAGCCCGTGCCTAGTGTCCTGGTGAATGCTACTTTTCTCGTATTAATATTTTTTTCTATGTCAAGACACCGTCAGCAGCGTATAATAAAACACGTGATAAACAATATTAGTATAGTATCGATATTATAACAGAATTCGGCTTTCGAAAAGAACGTGACAACGAGATCGTCTGTGATATGACCGATAGTTTCTCACCGATTCCGTTTAAATGTTATAATTTTCGGACGTCTTAGTCATACCAGTGATAACCACTTCTGCTACACGTACAATAGAGAGTACAGACATCATTTACGCAGACAGTTGTTACTTCTATACATTTATACGTTAATCTCAAGAGGACAGTATCTTTCTTTCTACGAAGATACACACGTTACCCTGTCTCTAAGTTAGTCGTTAATACATTTATTTTAAATATCCAATGACTCGCGCTTCTAATTCCTACTGACAACGACGTTGAACATCGCACCAGTGTTAGATAGTGCGATTATTAAAATTCATCGAAGTTCCTGTGGCGCAACAAGAGGACGACTGCCCAGAGGCGGATACGATCGAGTACGGTAGTGCCGCCAATATGGGTCAGATCGGAAATGACGTAAGTTTTATGAAAAATTTCTTTCAAATTTCTCAGCCTATGTCGTCATACGAAAGACAGTGTAGTTCTGTAAAGCGAATAAGCATCTTTCTGATGCAACTCTTCGTTTTCCGACTGCATGTAAACGCATCTGCTCTACATTACATATTTCACAAATATATACATTGTTCTTCAAGAAAAATCTAGAAGATAAAATTGTTGAGAATACCAATAAATTTTATTTATTTTTTTCACTTCTAACAAATGATACATCGTGCACATAGCAATTGTCTTTCATCGCGTAGTGACTGAGAAAGGAACACAGGAGGGATGGTCGAGTCCGAGCTACCCTGTGTCTAAATAAATGTTATTGAAATTTTAAGTTTTCCGACGCGTAATCCTCAATGCTGTTTCTCGTGTACCCACAATGTGCCGTGTTATCGTAAATCTTTCTAGCGAGCGATTATCGCGTTGAAAACTCAACTTCGGGCCAATTGTTCCTCTCTCGCTGCGTTTTCCAGAAAGTCTCTTTATGCGCGTCTCCCTTTGTTACGAAGCGCTACTGCCAGTAGCCTCCCCTCCCTTCCTTCGTCCCTCGACTTTCCAATCCATACGTGGAGCAGCGAAGTTTCGACCCTCTCAGTTTCGTTGGGTTGTCTCGTGCACGTTTTCGTCATTCCGCCGCGATTTATCGGACGTATAAATTTCACAACCCCAGCGGGGATAATCACCACTTGAATGCTATCCACTTTAGTTACTCGCTGTTTCAATGAAACTTTTCTACCCCTGAAAGCCTCGCTAGCGTTATCAACCCTCTGCATGGTAGATTATGGCTTTATTTCGTTTTTATGGTTTTCAGCTCGAGTCTGTTTGTCCGTATGGGATACTCGTAAATATACGAACGAACTCTTTAACAGTAAAATCGTATAATCGGATAATAAGGTTAATCGTGGCACCGTAATTAGGCTCGCTAGTGTGATTGCTACGAGTCGATTTCCTAGTTATCTCTCATTACTTATCAACGGGACAATGTTTTTTTGTTCGGTAGTAAAAGTCTAAATGGAGGCATCGAGTGCATTGCCATAAACGCTATTTGCATGCAAACGACGTCTTTTTGTCTTTCCATTCATCCAGCCCGGTCGTTGCTCGCCGTTTCAGTTTCTAGAAACTTTGAGCTCCGAGTCTCTTGGCCGGATGTGAAAAAGACGATGGATGCCATTAAAATTCCCACGTAGACTCACGTGGATATGATTCCTAATACTCGATCGTGCATCTTTGTCGTCTCTTTCATCTCTTCTATCAATTCGGCAGACGATCCATTGTTTTTCTCTCTCTGCGCGCGAGTCCCGCTTACGAATGGACGAGGACGAGTCTACCGCGCATGATCGATGATCCCGCTTCTATTTTTATTATTTTTCCATTTTTTTCTTCTCCTCGTCCTTTCTTCCACGATCGATCCAGATTGCAATCTCGGAGATCGTTTTCCGCGATGGCAACCGGTTTTTTTTTTGTAAATTCGTGCTTAGAATCTTGTTTATGTGCGGTCAAATTTTTTATTATACTTTCTCCCTCCCTCCCCTCTCTCTCTCTCTCTCTCTCTCTCTCTCTCTTTCGTTCCATCGTTTCTCCATTCCTACGAGCAGTGAGATATCACGGAATCTTCGCTTCGTGATTAAGGTCGTGCTGTGTTTCCGTTACGAACAGAGATAAAGGGAATATAAAAAAAAGCAAGTAGGGAAGATAAAAAAATATAGGCGAAACTAAATGGCTCCATTCGACGTCTCGGTACGACGAGCTCGCCGGAAAAGAACCCGGCCGAATTAATTCATGGGGCAAAAAGGGACGGCGAAGAAAGGAGAAGCGACGGCGCTTCTGGCTCTGCCCAAGGAAACGGGAGAAGTACCTAGGCACCCGTAATTCCCCTAGAACGTTCTAGACGTACTGTTTTCCCTTCTCTGAAGAATGCTCGTGCTTCTTGGAGATGGCGAGATCGTTTGGGCCGTTCCGAGGGTTCGGAGTCCCTGCAGCATCCTCTCCAGCGGCGTTGCTCTCGATGCGGGTCTTCGTGAACACATATACAGACATACACGTTGCTCGGGACCCATCCCTGTTAGAAAGTCATTTTTATGGCGTTGCTTAGGGACCGATTATTCCTTGCGGCTTGTGTTGCCTTCGAGCCACGTAATTGGTCGGCAACCGATACGCCTCGAGTTCTCGTATTGCTGGAATTAAAGTGTAGCATCGAGGCTCGTCTTTGACCTCGTTAAGAGAAAAGTGGAGGATCGGAGTAAAGCGCTGTGTAATAATTTGGGAAGCTGCGGAGAGCAACGAAAAAGCCGAGGGAGGCAGAGGAGGTAGATAGTTTTTTTTTAGGACACCCTTTGCTTTTTTTTTTTAAATATCAATTCGTGAAGGAATCGATCAGTGTCCGGAGCGTCTAGGACATGCAGGTCGTAGGTCACGGAGAACGTAGAACTAGATGACTGTGAATTGTAGAGATCGGATGACAGTTCGGCGAATAGGTAAACAACGTGGAATGTGTGCGAATCCATATTGGAATTCAGTGCAATCGCTTCCTGGGTGGAGGAGCGTCGGCCTGAATCGGCCTTTGTCCTCGGTGCTTCGTTCCGAATCGGCCAGTGGGACAGACAACGTCGAGAGTCACGTGCTGCTTCTGATAATCGATACGGTGACGTCAGCGGCTCGGGAGAGCCAATGGGAAGCGAGCCCGGCACGCAGCCCAATCGACTGATAACAAAGAGCATCGAACTCCGAGTTTTTCTTTGTGCGTCTTTTACTTGAATTTTTCCGGGAAAATCTCGAAAAATTCTTTTTCACGAACCTTTTTCTTCATTCGTTTCGCTTCTTTCGCGATTGGCTTTGTGACCTGTGGACCGAACGAGCGTCTTTTTTTTTTTTTTTTTTTTTTAATTTCTTAGGGAATTTTCGGTTTTGGCGAATTTTGAATATTTATTTTTTTCTTTTAATTTATTACGACTGTCCTTAACGACGCAACTGTGATTGTTTACGTCGTATACGGGTTGTCGATACGGAACTGGATAATCTGTAAACAAAAAAAAGTGTGGGAATGGCGAATCGCAAGTCGCAAAATCACTCGGGGACCAATACAGTCGCGTTAGCACGCACGTGGACTCGTACGTAGAGGAGAGCATTGAAATGTCAAGGTAGTCCCATAGTTGGTTTTACGACTTTCCCAACTGGACGTAGATCGACGGCGCCGGAAGCTCTCAGCGCCTTTTCTCCGCTATCTTTCTCAATCTCCTTGGATATCCTCGTATCCTTCGCTCAGTCCTTTTTCACTGTAGATTTTACACTTTGTTCCTCTCTCTCTCTCTCTCTCTCTCTTTCTTCCTTTGCACCGAACGTCACGTCACTTAACGAAATGGCTTATCAGAAACTCTGCCGTCTCGTTATGTTCATCCCCGTACTCCTGTATTGAAAAAAGAATTTAGTCACGGTTGCGTAATAGCAGTCCCGACGATCGGATCCTCTATTTCGACAATTGACATCTTTCGTGTTTCAAAGTTCCGGAAGCTGCCGTCGGGCGGCGTGTAAAATTCCGGAAAACCTATGTGGAACATCCACGTGGAGTAGTCCGTTTGTTAGTGTTTCACGTTGGCTTCGTCCTTTTTTTTTTTTTTTTTTTTCCCTATATCAGATATGTAAACGGTATCCGTGGTTTCTATTTGTAGGTCGGTATTATAAGCGGCATGAAAAAAAGACCATTTAGACTCCTCTTGCCTCAGCAGCTACCAACGCCAATAAATTTCGTAACTTCCCGTACCGATCTACCCGCCTGTCCTGACTTACTTGACACCCCCCTCTCCTCCCCCGGTCCTCGAACTTATAAATAGCGATCTAGCTCCCACGTGCTTCCCCGTACACACTGCCGTGCCCGGCCGTGCACGCACGTGCGTGTGCCCACGTGCACACGTGGCCAAGGAGGTCAAAGTGCTATGGAGTTCCCTGCCCGCCGCTACGTGGGAGTGCTTCTCTGTAATCTCTTTTTTTTCTTATTTTTTTTTTTCGTTTTTCAAAACCAGTCCAAGTCACACGTGTAATGCCTACCATTCTGGAGTAATCGTAGGATCGAATACGAGACGGCCGTTCAAAATGATTGCACGCTGGATCGAAGTGATTTCCACTTTTTTTTTTTTTTTTTTTTTCCCAGTGTGACAATGGATCTTGAGCAGCTCCTATGTACCATTAGCATCCGTCTCTCTCTCTCTCTGCTGGCCCGTTCAGCCGTTCCTACGTCGCCCACACGTTTTTCCCTATGACGATCAACAGTCCCTCACCGGTTTCCCGGCGGATCGTCGCATCGGCACGTGAATGCAACGTGCACCATATGTGACATTATGCACGGGGCACACACAGGCACAGCCACGCGAGGCGTCGCGAGCACACGAGGCCGCCGCTGGTGACACTCGAAGGCACTTGGCAGTCGGCTTGTTGTTTCAGGCCACGCAAACAAGTGCTATAACTCGGCCCAGCCCGTCTTACACCCAACCAAAATCAACAAACCGATCCCCTCGAACGAGCCTGTAAATTCTTAAGCACACATGCACGGTAGGCGCGGATTTTTCACGATGAGCTCGCGGCGCCGTTCGGCATGCGAGTGGGGGGGGGGGGGGATCGATTAAAAAAAATTTCATCCCATAAAAAATTTGATAACGGTCGACGGCTTGTCGTGGAGAATTTTACGGAACGTGATAGGGAAGGGAGGGGAAGTAACGCTCGATGCGAAATTTCACTGTTAATTTTTTTTTTTTTTGTAACTGAGACTTTTTGTAATTGCGTCACGGGCCGTGCTAATTATTGTTATTATTATTAATTCTTGTTGTCGACACGAATTCGTAACGCGATCCGCGCTCCCTCGAGAAACACGAGTCCCAGGGCAGAGCGGATGACGCGTTTCTAATGATTTGTTTTTCACACGTCGAAAAAAAAAAAAAAAAAAAAGAAACTACGTTAATGATACTCAAACGCGCGAAGCGACGCCTCGCTGCTCCTTGGACGATTTTTACTCGCATCGCCCGAGCGGATTCAAGGCCGCGATCAGTCGAATGTAAAAGGAACAGAATAGCCACGAAAAAAGGCATCGGCACTCCAGGGCCTGCTTTTAATCCAGCGTTTCGTATTGTCTTCGAAGCATCGTCCTTGCGAACACTTGTTGTTATTCTTCAATATATTTTTGGCAGTCATTTCAAATTTCCCGCGGATTCCTTCGGAAAATTGTGGATTCATTCGTTACCGTGCAATTAGGGAGTCGTGATCCGTCGACTTTAGGTGTCGATATCGAGGAGAGCCTATAGTAATTGGCATGCCGGTAGCGAGTCGGTACCCCCCCTTCCCCTCTATCGCCATTTAATTATCAACACCGACAATTAGGTTGGATCGCTGTAAATCACTTTAATGAAAGCTCCCTAACGTATATTGTCAGCTACTCTCGACGTGATCCCATTGGGAATCTCGCGCCTTAAATTTCCCAGTGTTCTACCTCCCCGTTCGCGGCCCTTTAATTTGTCCGTTTAAGCGAACCGAGGTTCTCTCGGATGTACTCGGCATAAGTCGGTCAACGTGACAATGGCTTTTAATCGTAAAGATAATTTTTCATTTATCTGAAATCTCCTCGTATCGTAGGCATCTTTGTTGTTCCACCCGTGTGTATATATATATATATATATTTCAGACATTATAGTCCTCCTAACAGGCTGATGACTGAACTTGAGCCACGCGCCGCCAGAGCGCGCCACCTTCGTCCACAGCGCTACAGTCCACGCTTGTCTTCTTCTCGCACGTGCATCTGCGCCCCGCGAAGCGTCACGAACGCAACACACATCGCACTTCGCGTTCTCTGTAGCCGGGATAGCATTCGCGGTCATGCATACGCGAATCGCCAAGCCCGCGATACGCAGGATATATGGCACAAGGCTTCCCAAGCTGATTGTACAATCAGCCGCTGCACCATTTTCTTGCTTTCCTGATTTCTCCGGACCATATCTCTCTCTCTCTTTCTCTGGTGTATTTTCAACCGCGATAGAAGCAGAAGGAATTTAAACGGGCTCTGAAAAATAAGGGTCGCCATAGTCGTGTTTGGTACGCGAGTTCAGTGTGTTCTTTTTTTTTGACAGATAGTAAACAACGAGAACTCGCACGTGGTTTTGCATACAGATTGTTTTTTTTTTACCAGGCATGCATATGCATGACTTTACCCTGAAATACGTCCTTGTTTTTCCTGCTTTAGCATGTATCCACGTGTATCCGTGGAAAGCCACGTGCTATTTGTTATGGGCTGCATTCTTTGACAGCTGTCAGAAAAAAAATAAGAGAATCGTCGCTTTGGATAGTCAGCCGGCACAGCATCCCTGTCGCGTGTCAGTTTAAGGATTTCTCTAATTAGGTTTTTAAAATTCTCTACTTTTACCCCCATTTTTTATTCCTTCCCCCTCCATCCTCACTCACCCCTTTCTTCCTTCGAATCCCATTTAGCGAACGTTAACCCCGCTCAAATCCCACAGAGTCCCTTAACCTTATCTATCTACTCCATGGAGATTCTCATCGATCTCCTAGCTTCCTCCTCTTCTGCCCCCCTCCTGCCCCCCCCCCCATGCTGCGTTTGGTTATACGCGATTCCGCGTGAATACACGTATTTGCAAATAATGATCGTTAGTGCCCACCCACTCTTAATCCCCACCTTCATCCCAAGTGCCAGCTCGAGGCAGGACTTATAGCGTTGAGCGTAAACAAGTCCGATCCTCAAAGTATATGGAATGACTAGGTTCTGTCGCGACGCAAAAGTCCCTCAAATTTATTCCTGGCGACGCGAAGAGCCGCTCGGTTTGTACGTTAGTTACTGCCTTCCGGTTGGCCAGGTTGACCGGGTTACCTCAAACGTTAAGTTCGTCTTCTTCGAGGTGGCGTTATCGGCGATCGCACAGTCATCCCCGCTGACATCACCGTGCAAATGATTTTGGACTGAACGAGGATGAAGTCGGTGATGCGATTAGCGGCGACACATTGGGCACGATGCGATTTCGTCAACATGTTTACTGGCTTCGTCGGGGGCCAATCGGACGTCGATTCTATAATGTTAATGACAGCAAGCGTCGTTTCCATTCTCCACCTTAGGTTCGTTGGCGTCGTCGTGGCGACCGGAGCGACGACGCTTCAGAATTTATCAGGCCACGAAATACGTGAGTGCTCTCGCGATAAGGGTTTCGTCTCCTGGACAAATATACGAGAATCGATTGAAAATAGCCGCAAAGTGTCGAAGACGTTGGACGCGGGGTAACGATGAATCGCGACAGTCGCAGCTGTGGAAACTGTATGACGGTTTAATCGTAGCCGTTGAAAGCCCTTTCGGAGTACGGTCGGGAGAAGAAGAGGAGCCGTCGGAAGTGGCGAATGCCCGCGTAAGCGAGCTGTCGCCTTCGCGTTACGTGTATAACCGCCTTTACGCGGTCTAGCAGCCCTCGTGGCTTGATCCGCTGATGCTTGAGACTGCCGAAATGGAGAAAAAAGAATTGCAAGAGAGAAGCGAGAAGAAAATAAGAGCAGAAGCCCCCGAGATTAGTCCTCGGGGTACGGTAGGTACTAATGGAGGAACTGACTCAACGACTGCTCGGTCGGTAAAGTCGGGCACGGATTATTACTCGGTCGTAAACAGTGCGTGTCCGGGGGACTAATGGAATCCTGGGATCCTATTAGCTCGACGACTGGAGGGCCGTAGCGTGAATTCCGATAGAGTCCCATACACTCGTCGGGGAGACGTGTATCGCTTTGAAAACGCATTCAAGATCTCTCGACTGTTTGTTATTGGGACGTACAGTGGCGCCGGCGGGGGGGCCGGCTGCCTAATGTCTTTGGGACTGTCAGTACCCAACGTGTGCTCGGATGGTCGTCCCCACCGGCGGGGCGCTCTCGGCTGTATCTCAGGGACTTGATAAGATTAAAAGTATAAGCCTCCATTAAAATTTATGTAGTTGTTTATCCGACTACGGTGTACATCCAATGCGCGCAGCTCTAGCCGAGTCGTCACGGCGCGAAGACGTGCCTCTCTTATTACGTAGTCTTTGGCTAGGACTGTACACCACCGGCAGCACTGCTATTGGACTTCATCCCGCTCGCTTTGCCTACGTCAGACGAACCGTGGTGGCATGGCTCTGATATTATTATTATCTCCGATCTTGTTTACCAAACGCGAAAACTATTACCGCACGTGTAATACCTTACTTAATTCCGACGGGGAGACCGAAGATAAAAATGTTCTAAAGTTGGAAATCTCTCACGGCGAGGAAAGTAAAAGGATAGAGGGAGGCGGGGAGGAAATTGGATGATTTTTTTTTTAATTTCACTACATGCATTTCGATGCTTCGTTATCGTTTCTCTTTGTTGTCCTTTCTTTTTTTTTTTTTCATTTCCACTCCTTCGTAACAGACACGAGCGATCCCACAGTTTTACGGGCGTGCCTGCAATTTCGTAGCAGCCGTCGCTGAATCTGGTCACGCGTGTTACGCACGTTCCCCGTGCCTGTGCTCGACATAGGCGCGTCTCTCTCTCTCTCTCTCTGTGCTAGGACGGTCTACGCGATAGGACGCTGTTATTATTCCACGGGCAGCTCCGTCAGTCTTCATTCCGTTGACCACGTTCGTTTCTGCTCGAGGATGTTGCGCGCATGTCTATTGTCTTTTTTTTTGGCCAAGGCACAGGAGAAGTGAGGTTAAGCCACTTTCGAAATTGTGTTTCCGCTAACGATATACAACCCAGACGGGCGTGACGTCACCCTGAGGATTTTTCTGATCCACCGACGGTCTCCGGCCGAGCCGCTTCGCTTTACGAAATGCGCCTGGATCTCGCTATTCTTAATATTTACCATTGGATCCTTCCCGAGCATCGGACAGGCGTTCGATCCGGCCCTGCGCGCACGTGTCTCGCCCTACGTTCGCCTAATCCGGACGGTTTATCGGAATTTTTCGAAAGTCTTTGACCCGTAACAGACTCGCACGCCTCCACGAAGTGGCGCCAGTTTTCTTAACTATATTTCTGTCGATGTAACAAACGTGCCTGGAGCCTCGGGCGATATGCTGCCTTTACGCTCAGCCAGGTTGACAACTTTTCGGCTTCGTATACGAACTTCCGCCATTAGCGACCCTCTCTTTAGCTTTGAGTTTCCTTTGAGGAACTTTCGTACCCCCCCGCCCCCCTAATCTCTTCCTTACGCGCCGTTTGACGTCTTCTACAAATTTTTGTAGCAACGTTGAGGGTTCCTGCTTTCGAGTTATCCGGTGTTTTCTTCAATGCCTCATTGCTTCTCTGGTTCGCTGGGGATTCTGCGCAGGCCCTGAGTCAGCTAGGCCTGCCAACACTGTCGCTTGAGAATCCTCACAGTTCACGCCGGCCGTTCGCTGTTTTCAAAGTCGTCCGCGCCCCTCGCGACAAGTCTGCGCCTGTATTCGGCTGTCGAGTTGCGTACGGGACTAGTTGAGTTATATTTGTCGAACAAAGTAGCCCTGCCCCCTTTTTTCATTCTCTCCTATTCCATCGTGGTTCCTCGTGGCCACGTTAACCCGTTACGACGTAGCGGCGACTGAACGATTTGTCTCTCTATCCCGATTCGCTCTTCTGGTCCGATCCATTCAACATGCGTTTCGAAAGAGCAATGAAGCAAAAGGTCCACGATGTTTTTCTTCCAATGAAATTGTTTCCTAGCTTCTTCCGTTGCACAAGAGCGACGTTGCCACCTGTTGCCAACGCGTGAACTAAAGTCCCACAGTCTGTACAGGGCGGTACACCCCAAGCCGAACGCCTAAATATCTCCATTGAATTTTCTCTCAGCCAGTTTGCTCTTCAGAGTTTTGACACCAGCATCGATCTACACACGCAAGGGACACGTATGGCCGTTCGGTTTCAAGTGGGTCACCCTGTACAGAATCTTAGAATTGACCTGCAATTCGCTATGCGAACTGCTTGTTTGGGCTTATTGATCTTGTGGACACGTGGTGTCCACAGCGCTGACGTACACATATCACTTATCAAACTTTTGGGCAGATACAAATCTTATTTGACGTTTTCACGGTACAGGCGCACCTGACTAACACTGCACTCGCAATCTATATTTTGTATTTTTTTTTAGACGTCTCACGTATCCTACGTGCTTACTCTCCTTCGATCCTACAGGGTCTTTCAAATTCAGCCGCGCTTCGGATTTGGCCGATTTCACGCTTGCCAACCCTCTGCGATGTACGAGGGTCGTGACGCGTGTCTTTTTGCCGGGGATTTTTTTGCCCTCGTTTCTCCACCCTGAAGTCTCTTTGTGCTCTTCCTGTCATCGAAGAGTCACTGCGAACAGATCTTTTGATATTTCACCTGCAAGCTGGCATTTCATTACTTTTTTTTTTCGTTTCTTTTCACCTCCTCCCCGTATCCTTTGGAACCGTTTACACCGAAGCGAAATTTCACGTAGAAAGACTCTAAGGATATTTCTCGCTTGGAAACGTCGCCGATGTTAATATTTCTTTCCCGAGCGAAAGTTGTACCTGTCCGATTGAAATGTTATTTGCTCGGGGTCGCCGAACCACCTGTACAAGGACAGTGCGTGCAACAGATTGTTCCGTTGCGAACGCTGCTTTACCTTATCGATTCTCATACGTTGCTCTCTCTCCTCTCTCTGGCTCAGCACTCTTTTAGAAAAGTACATTGACCCTATAACCGTCACACTTTTCCAGGTTGAAAAAAACCTATCCCCGGTAATATATCACTATATCCGTAATTATTCATTTTCTGCTATTTCCTATTTTTTTCTCTACAATTTTTTTTTTATCCCAACCGTTCACTTCCGCCGCTCCCTTATTCGTGCTGTCTCGGTCTTACGCAGCCCTGACCAAGTCAACAGGAAAATCCAGTCACGCGTCACTTCGTTAACAGGAAGACAAAATTTCTTCGTCTATCGATTTAAACAGCTTCAATTTTATAACCGATCGACCGGAGCCAATCATTTTTCTCATTGCCACGACTCGAGTCAATATTTTTCACGAAATTCTTGATATTATCGTCGATCGAACGATGCATGACGTAACGCAAATATTCAAATACAAGAATTTCGTGTTCCATCGAACACGCGACTCCCCGCATAATGGATAACGAGTCGTATTTGTTGTTTTTATATTCTTTGAAGATTCCCCCCCCCCTCCTCGCGCATCCACAAATCATACATTTATTTCCTTCGGAAAAAAAAAAATATTATCGGACACGTGTCAGCCTATATGTAACTTGTACGTGTTAAAAACATCAATAATTTCACCTTATAATTTGAATCTTCCAAATTGATCCAAACGTCATTTTTTTTTCTTTTTATTATATTACAGACGCACATCCTGTTGATGGATGCCTTTCTCCAGAACAACAGGCTGGACCATGTCTCCAGGGTGATGGCATCTCATCCATCCTACCTGGAACATTTTCTTAGGACGCAACACTTCATACTTCGTGGCGACGGACCTTTGCCCTATGACTATCGGCATCTTATCGCCATTATGGTAAGTCCTTTGGAGTGATAGTAGGGATTTGAGTTTTTTAAATAAATTTTTTTTAAATTTTGATAGGGACCTTTTTTTTGTCAATCACACTTGGGCAATTATGTGGCGGGACACTTGTTGACTCTAGTTTCGGGAGTGACTCGAGAGAAGAGTCTGGAGGATGTTTTTCTCTTACGCTTCTAGATCCTGCGGATTGTTAGACTCGCGGGGTCGAAGGTTATCTCTATGTTGTATTCACCGGAGGTCACGTGCGCTTCTATAGTCTTTCTTTTGATTTTTTTTTTTATTTATCGCTCAAATTCGCTATCAGTCCTGCGAGGCATTTTCTCGAATTTATGGTCACTCCTTTTATAGGCTGTTTTTCTTTTTGGTGTTTTTACGATATTTCGGAAATATATTTTCAGATATCAGCTTCGGTGCTCTTTGGTCCAGGTTCGATGTCAATAAACTCGAAATGGACTCTTAATCATTTATCTCGGTACTGTTTACTTCGTTACGAAATTTTAATAGTTTGGTATTAACTGGCGGAATTGACCGTAAACAAAATTTTCCGTAAGACACCGATAGCCCGCTCTTGACTTTTCTCACGTATCTCTGTAATTTCAGCTATTGGTCTGTCGTCACGAGATATTATCGACCTGGATCCTTCCACTCGGCGCTGCCGTTGACAGCGTTGCGCAACTCACGAAAAAGTCCGTATCGTGTAGCACAGTCCGTTCCCTATCTAATCGCATTGGCTGTTTCGGCAGCGTGCACCAGGCTTTAGGCCAAACTTTCTGGCACGAGTGTACCGCACGGATACAGTCATTCACTCGTTCAGTCTGTCCTCCTTGTCGATCGACTTTAGATCCTTATATAAATCAGGGTCAAAGTTGAACTGCTGGTAAATTTAGCACGACCCCTGCACGTACAATCGTACTTGCACGCGTCGGCCTAAGTGATGCTATTTGAGGCTATTGACGGAATTGATGATTCATCGAAATATGCCGATCTGCTGATAGCGAGATAGAAGAATGTATTTTTTTTAGATTTCTTTTCCTTTAATCTTTTGCCTACTCCTGATCCAGGATCTAGATCAATCTTAATGCAGATCGTGATCCCGAGATCTAGGCCTGACTCGGATGTCGTCAGCATCCAACCGCAATCGTGTGTGTGTATCTTATCGATCGAGGAGTGGAAAATTATTGATTTCCAATCAGTGCGATCAAATGCGAGCGAAACGATCTTTGGCTGAATGACAGATTCCGAGGTCCCTGATTGACAGGTCCACGGATAATTTCTTTGGTGGCTCTAACGTTTTTTCCTCCGGCGAATTTAGGTCTATCGAATCATCGATCCGGGTTAAGATGATCGAACTGGAACGAGATCAATCCGTTGGATCGCTTTTGAAAATTACATCCAATGGAACTGTTAGGGTAGATCGCGCAGCTCTCGATCCACGCAATTTCGAATAGGAGTTTGTGGGTTCTGTTCGAAGTTTTTTTTTTTTTTTTTTTCGTCACCGTGTATAGTGCTCGTTAAAAATTTATATGTAATTTCGTTACAATTGTGTTTTTTTTTTTCAGGCCGCTGGGAGACATCAGTGCAGCTACCTTATTAATCTGCAGAAGGGCGAATTCCTCCTTCAGGGTGGAGATACCTCTTGGCTTCAGGGTCTCAGGTCGATTCCCGGGAAGCTGCAGGATCTTTATGAAATCAATAAGATCCTCGCCCACAGACCCTGGCTTCTCAATAAAACGCACATCGAGGTAAGCGGCACTCGTCGTTACTACCTGTCATTGCCGGGACAATGAAACCGGATAGATCGTATTCGTGACGAAGGAGAAACGAAATTAACAATGGATACCAACCTGCCATTATTTCAGAAGCTGACGAAGGGCGCGGATAGCTGGTCCCTCGCCGAGGTCGTCCACGCTATCGTCCTCTTGGCCCACTTTCATTCCCTGTCGTCCTTCGTCTTTTCCTGCGGTATCAACGAGGAACTCGACAATATCAGCGGCCATCATTACATAGAGAACGCCAAGGACAATAGCAATAACAAGCAACCTGCCAAAGACATGCTTTCCAGCAGTCCCAAGAAAATTCAAAACGGTGGCGGTAAGACTGGTACGTGTCTCTGTTTTCATCATTTTTAGCATTTTTTTTTTTTTTTTCAATTGGTCTTCGAGTTGCCTCCGTCGGTCAACTTGGATGATTCGAGTCGTTGACGTTTTGCATGATAATAACGACTTCCCTCTTATTCACAGACAACAACCCATCGCCACCGTCCTCACCTAGTATAGTCGGCGAGCAGGAGGTAGGCGTCGAGACGCTAATGGAGCGCATGAAGCGACTCTCCGAGAAGTCGGAATCCTATCAAATAACACAGGAGGAGCTCTCGAAACGTTTTGAGACCGTCGAGAGCCAGTCGGCTGAATTGGCCGCGGCACCGCAGAGGAGTTCCATCCTGGATTCGGATATCGGCCACTTTATAGAGGATCCGACGTTTATTTATCAAGATTTTGCTAAGGTAGGCTTTTGTAAAAAAGTTTTTTTTTTTAATTCTGTGATCCGTACTACGACAATTTGACTGATCTTGCCGGGGACTAATCTCGTGGTTGGTTTTTTTTCACGTTTCAGAGAGGTCAGCTTAACGATATACCCACGTTTCGCGTTCAGGATTACTCCTGGGACGATCACGGTTACTCCCTGGTGAATCGACTTTATAACGACGTAGGAAATCTTTTGGATGATAAATTTAAGACGGCCTACAACCTCACGTACTACACCATGGGCACGCACAACAAGGTCGACACGTCCCGCTTCCGACGCGCCATCTGGAATTACATTCAATGTATGTTTGGCATCAGACACGACGACTATGACTATAATGAGGTGAATCAACTCCTGGAACGTAGCCTGAAAACTTTCATCAAGAGCGCCGTATGTTATCCGGAACGCGTCACCAAGAGGGACTACGACCGAGTCATGAAGGAATTCAAGCACAGTGAAAAGGTAAGACAGGGTCTTTGAAAATACGGGGAAAAAGGGACAGAAATTTTCACTTATTTCGAAATACTTCATTAACATTCACTTTTCTTCTAGGTCCACGTAAATCTGATGATTCTGGAAGCTCGCATGCAGGCTGAACTTCTTTACGCTCTTCGCGCCGTCATGCGATACATGACCTAAGCTTTCGGAGTCATAGTTCAATCGACATAAGTCAAAACAAGTCATTTTTCTCAATCCTTTCCTTGCATACTTGTGCCCACGGTCTCATAGTCCGGGACGACTTCGCCAACCTGGCACACTTGTTGGTGCAGATTGGCAATCCTGGATACTCTACACGTATACACGTATTACACTGAACGGAAGTAGAGGGAGAGCAAATAGTGGGCGACAGAGTTCAATGGGACACCTCAAGCGTTTTATCATCATCCTCACCTTCAGGAAGATTCACCTCGTCGTCGTCGTCGGTTTCTTCTGCACTGTGAACTCTACGTCTGACTTGGCTATTTTAGGAGGACGAGTGATTAAGAGTGATATTTACAAGTGGATAGTAAATATTGAAAGAAAAAAAAAGAATGCCAAAATCCATGATGGTTCCTGTCGACATCACCGCAGGACAGCACGCTGTGTACAAGCGACATTTTTCTGAATATTCAGGTACCTGTATAGCGTGAATTGGTAACTGATTACGTTTTATGGTTTGGATTGCAAGTCTCCTGGTGAGACCTTCAGTGGGTAACTAGTGAGATATAAATCATTTCATGAAGAACAAAGGAGATTCCAAGAACGAGTAAGACGCTTCTAAGTGACGAACAAAATGGGAAGAGCTACTTTTGGGGGAAGAGGGTGGGGGGGGAGGGGGATGAAGAGAAATACAGAGGGGGAAGAAGAAGGGACATAAGGAAGTGGAGGAGAATGCGAATGTGATGTGGAAGAGACGAGAATGCGTGCGCAAGAAAGTTTTGATTAGTTTGTAAATAAGGACTGTATTTTTCTACGTTCGGCTATAATAGGGTTACTGTCCGTGAAAATGGAAATTGCGTGATTTATCGTCTCGTTTGTTCGAGCGTGAAGAGTGAAAAAAAGAAGCAGATAAAAGAAATAAACATGAAAATTATGGACTTTCGAATTCTATTTGTTATCGGATCGGTATTGTTTTTCTGACTGCCGGTCGAATAGTCTGCCGGTTGGGGAGGGGGGGGGGGTTGATCGGTTACAGCGAGTTATTTTAGGATGTATTTGCGTTTGCGAAGGGACAGCGACGATAATGAGATAACAAAGCTGTGTATTGTATACACAGGTACATATATACATACATACACATTATTCATATCCCGAGTCATGGTTGTGGCCGTGCAATGATCTATGAATCATCGTACAGGATTCTTTATCAGGGCGCTGATACGGTTTGCATTTGTGCGACGATGACTTTTTAACTGCTAATTAGAAAAAGTGCAAATTTTAGATCCAGATACGTCGCAGAGACCAGTTGAAAGTCACTGATGACTGAATCGCGCGGGTTGACTCGTCGTTCGGTCTTGTAAAGTCTATACGAAAGATCAAATTTCCTTAAAAAAAAAAAAGTAATATAACGAGAAACATCATAAAATTCACAGTACTCGAACGTGGCTACGAGAATTGAAAGCAGTAGCCCCCACGTAGGCACTGTATTGTATGTACATAAGTTATTAAAAATCCTTTATTTGAATTACACTTTGTAACGATTAAGGCAAAAAAGTTAATATAGTGTACGTCTACACATTGCATACTATGCGAGACACTTTATATAGGGATTAGGAGTTATTCGGCTATGTTGTGACCAATCAGAGAGGCGAGGTAAATCTTTTGAACTTTTGAGAGAGGGAGAGAGTGCGTGCGTGCTGCGAAAGAGAGAAATGAGGAGGGTGATGAAGGGAGACAGAGAGAGAGAGGGAGAGAGAGAGAGAGAGAACAAAATTGATGCAATGAAAAAAAAGCGATTTCTACTATACCTTGAAGCAAGCAACAAATTGAATGTGAGAAAAAAAAATTAAACTTTGACAAAGATGATAAAGGATGACACAACACTTACAAACGTAATACAAAACATTGAGACACATCAGAACGTTACGTTCACGTTGTACCGATTTATTAATTCGATCTGATACAATGAAAGGAAAACCTGCAAGTTGTAACGTAAAAGCGTAAAATGGTGCGAAAGGACGGAGGTTACTCGATCGCCTGCAAGAAAGTAAAGTAATAGATGACAAGTTGAAAAAAAAATAGTAGCATGTCCAAATATGACGTCTCTCTCTCTATTACATGTATAATAATAATAATATAATAATAATAATAATATAAGCGCTACAAATGATATATCAAAATGTATGTACGCGTGTATGTGTGCATGTACGTGTATCCGTGCTATTCGACACGAGTGAAAATTTTTCATTAAGGTGAGGATATGGAAAATTGATAAGCGACGATGACTTTTCCCGACGTCTCAAATACGGACTGATGATTTTATTGCATGACGTATACAGTGTTGTCCCTTATTTTTTTTAAATTATCATTCACTTCTATCTCGGGGCCTTTTTTATATTCTTCGTTTAACGGACAAAATCGTACACGTTACAGACGCAGATAGCCGTACAGGAATATTTTTTTTTATACTTTCATCCGTTCTTTTCATTTCCTCGAGGAATACCGGGAATATTTTTTTTTAATAATGGCGATGTCCAACATATCAGGGGAGTCTTAACTAAAAAAATATCGTCGCCATATTTATGGGCGACTGACACCTTTTTTTTTGTACGCGGCGACGTTCTACCAGACGACAGTATTGACGTTATTTTTTGTTTGTTGAGAAATTCTCATTTCATACTTCATGAACCTCGCGATTATCATTCGCACATTTATATAGGATTTCTTCCTCTCGCTTAACCCTTTCGAGTATACGAATTCGCGAGTTATTCGGTTTATTAATTGTCACGTAGCTATTAGAATTACGAAAGACGGATAAATCGAATTTTCTTATATCTCTGTCGTGCATCAATTTTATACTCGCGCTCTTATACGCAACTTTTTAATGTCACGTACAACGCAAGACACACGCACAACACATATTCTAACACGTAATTACACATTTGTTACTTTATATTTTCTCTCTCTGCCTCCAAGCGTTTACGGTCATTTTTATTTGTTGTTGTTGTTGTTGTTGTTATCGCAGCGTATATCCCCTCTGTTTATTTGCGTGCGATTTCGCGAAACCTGTACGGTATGTACCCGGGCATCCTTCGATTAGGGTATTCCGCCATTCCCCGCGGAGACTTCGCGGGGACGCTTCGCCACAATAATAATATACTAATTTAAGACAATCGAGCGTACGCGAGCGCGTTCACCTTATCTCCTCTGGAACCGCGCGTCGGCACCAAGCGGATGGAAAACTTTGAGAAAGATAAAGAAGAGAGCCAATTGAGGAGACTCGCAGTCACCAAATCGAACAGACTGACAATCGTTGGCTGCTCGATGGGAGACAGAGTCTCTTTAGGCTACCAGACATTTCTTTTGGGTTAATTGACACAAGACTCGCCGATGTCGCGTCGGACGCTACACGGACGCCTCTCGCGGACGCTCGCCAAAACGATCTCAGGTGGAATACGCGTAGCTTATGATATTCGAGGAATGAATATATGAAAAAAAAAAAGAATTTAAAAAAAAATTATGTAACCATAAAATGTATAAGGGGAAAACAAAAATGTTACAGCCAATCTGATTTATCGCAGTGTTATAGATTTTTGAACCGAAAGTAATTACGTGACAGGCCCGACTGGAAATTAGGACGAGAGAAGGATTGCCCGGTATTATTCGTTTCCTCAACGTTCATCGATCCGATCACCGAGTGATCTCTGATGAACCTGTTTCGCCCCCAGAAAGATAATTTAGAGGCAGAGACAGATCGCTTGGACGAATTTTCTCATTGGCCAATCGAATAGTCGATTTTATAGCACGTAAGACCGGAAATAAGAATCGAGCCTGAAGTCGGAAGGATTGATTTGCGATAAAGAAAAATAATTCAAATTTTTTTTTCACGTTATAAATAATAGCTTACAAAAATTTTTACGTAAACTCTGTTCTCTTCGTTTCTCATTTACTTCGAAGCGATTATTTTTCTTTCTCTTATTCGTTCCTTACGATCTCCCAGGAATGTCACACGTTAATCTGTTCTCGTTTAACTGTAATCGCAGGGAAAGACGCTGGCTATTTCTTCACTGATAATAAATGCCAGAGCGAAATTAATCAACGAAAATGAGAAACGTATTGTGCATTCGAATTTACGAGATTGTAGGAGCGGGAGGGTAAACCTCGCGATAAAGAGAATTCGTTAATTTTTTTTTTTTTTTTCCTAATGACTTTTGGTTATCTTACGTGTAATTGCAATAAAAATTCGCGATCGAGGTTGATTATAATAATTTTTATTCTTGTAATTTATTGCGAATGAGTGTATGCGTGCGTGTCAGGGAACGACAAAGTCAGAATGCGAATGGAATGTGGTGCGTGTGTGTACGCGTGTGTGACAGGAACAAAAACAAAAAGTGTATGAAAAAAAAAAACGTGCGAATGACCCAGTGAAATAACATTACAAAAGATTGGTAGAATGAGATAATGTACGATAACAACGAGGGCACGGAAAGTGATGTGTCATGGAACGATATAAGAATCCGCGGGGACAACAAAAATATTGAGTATAACGGATGGAAGGAAAAGGAAGCGTGGTTGGAGAAAATGAAAAAGAAAAATTGCGTGATATTAAAATTACGACAATGAATCTGCGTATATATAGGGAGAAGCTGTGAAGATAATTTGTTGTGCCGGAGACGCCGAACTGAAAAATCTGACGGATTTGCCGGGACCCATTTCGGCTTTCCGACGCCCCCGCCCCTCCTCGTCAACCGTCTCCTTCCCGAGGTCTAGTTCTTCTGTTAAAAAAAAGAAAAGAACCAAAAAGATATTTGATTTGCGCATGTCGGGATTACATCGAGTCTAAGCAGCGGACGGTGTCGCCAGTGGCAGGGCTCAGAACATAGAAGAACAGTGAACCCTTAGAGGTGGGCTACTCGTGCTGCCACACGTGGGAAAAAGAAGAAACAGAGAAAACAAGTGAACTAGAAGAGAGAAGCATGGGAAAATTGAAACAGTAAAGAGTCTTTGACTTTCTCTCGGCTTTTATTTCGTTTCGTCGTTATCGTGAGTGGTTCTGGATTTTCCTTTTTTTTTTTAAATGAAATTTGATGGGATAAATGAAAATTGGAAGTAGGAATATCTTGAAAAAAAAAGAACAAGATACCCACCTGTAAAAGTCACAAAGCATATTATTGTACATGCCACCGCATCTGAGTGATTGTGTGATAATTGAAGTGATTTGACTTGACCCTCCGAAAAGAAAAATTTTAATCGACACGCTCGTTTGAGCTCGTGGATTTTTTTTTTTAATTATTGATATTTTACTCGAGGATGAGAGAGAGAGAGTGTGTGTGTGTGTATGTACGAAATGAAAATTTTAGATTTTAAAATTTATTGGGAAGATTTGTCACGAGATGAAATCCTCTTGGTCATTTGGTTTGATTAAGCTATGCGGTCGTAGCCTAATCATTTCATGGACCATGTGACGGATACCCCATTAATTAATTGTATACTATACCATGTATAGCAAAGGACGTGTTCGTATCCTTTTTTAAAAAATTTCGACATGGTTCCTCTTTTTGAATTAACGATCCGAGCCGAAGCGAGCGTGGACGTGTGAGGGTCGTATGTGATGTGATTTCTTTTATATCATAACGAATAATGAACACTAAGAAATGTTATAGTTTCATATAAGTGATACGTTATTTGTCATTTATTTTATCCCTTAATAAATGATGTTATATAAAAAAAAAAATTGAAACCTGACTTCTTTCAATCAATCCGTCCGATCCATCTTTTTCCCCATTATCACTGCTAATTATTAACAGTAACTGCAAAGTGGGATCTCAATTTTGCCATTTACTTAATTTTATACTTTCTATACCCTATGCGACTTCCAGACTACGGGGCATCAAATTTGATAAGATGACTGGTATAGTCTATTTATATTCAGTCGACGACACTAATCCTCATGCTGTAGCATTACTAACGGAGGTGTGCAGAGAGATTGCTAACGAGCTCATTTTCATAGTTTGTTTTATTTTCCTGGTTCAGAAAAAATTCGTTATGGGGCGTGGAACACAAGTTACTCAAAAAAAAAAGTATTTTTGTAATTTTCAAATGTCCTGTTGATATTTTTAAGCACGAGACAGACGACGAACATATATACGTTTGTCTTCTTAGAACTTACATTTATTCCCTCTATCTGAATATACATACATAAAATGACACCAAACATCGAAATTGTACCGATTAGCGCTAACATACGTTACACTTTATAATTACATTACGATGAGTTGTCCTCTACGCGTCATACACTAAGCGATTATAAGTATATTTACAAGTAACTTTTGACAGGCGCATTCGAAGTGACGAATAACACGTGTCCTTCCTTATGCTCTTCTTCCTCTTTTTCTTTAAATTAATTACAGATAGACGAGTAGATAAATGACGTTATATCTTACGAGTTAATTCTGTGCATAATAGAATTCGGTCAATCCACTCGCACGGTACAGAGATCAGTTCTATCATGGATACAGAGAACATCCGTCAGGGTAAAGGACGGAAGGAAACCGTAAGGGATGCTCTCAGATCGGCAGAATTCATCCCTTAACCGTCGAGTGGATACGACGAGCTACCCTTTATCCTTAAGAAATCGGTAAAGTAACGTTCTGCACTGTCGCAAACCAAAAAGTCAAACTCATCCCGTACCAACAGTCGGTAAGAGTAGATTAGTTACCGTCGTAATCGCTTGGCGACGCATGGTGGTGCATGTGAATGTGTGGCGGCAGTTCTATCGGGACTCCCAGGCTGCTTCGCTAATAAAAAATTATTAAGATTAATTCAATATATATTAAAAAATATCTTTTCCTAGAAGAAAAACAACAATACGCACCTGGGAACGCATCCCGTTTATCGGCGTGGCGCTTGGGTTATCCGCTGGATATCCTATGACGTGCGAAGAGCATTTCTCGCAGGCACGTCTTCTTCTGGAGGAAGCATGACAACGTAAGGCCAGACAAAGTTCACGCGCCATCTCAGCGCACAGAGACTCCTGTTGATGATTTTGCTGTTGCTGCTGCTGCTGTTGTTGCTGCACTTGTGGAATACCTTGAAGAGATCCTGAACATGTCGGGGGCATGGGCGGTGTTTGCTGCGATAAAAGAATAAACTAAAAATGTAACTTTACGATAAAAAATAATGAGGTACAACAACGGCAATCTGTACCTTTCTATCGGATGTTCTCCATCGTACATTGTAGTCTAATAGGACATGCTTCGATCGATCGTCACATGCTAAAGCACGGGAGGTTCAAATGTAAGAAAAAGTAAAGTAAGGAAAACGAAGAGAGGAAAATAAAAACGCAAATAAAAGAACAGTCATTGACGTCAACGCTACGTCTCCAAATTCTCCTATTCGTGCATCATCGGCGTCGGCGGAGACGTACGACGAAAGTCGAGTTCGAAACTTACGCGCTCGGGCGAGGAATTTCTTTTGGAATTGTAGCAAAATTCGAATATCGCTACGACCACGGCGAAGGCTAAGCCGCACAGTAGCACCACGAAGACACCACCTGTTGTGCGGGTGTTACTGGCTTATTAATTTTACACGAGTAATTGCCTTAACGATTAGTTGCACAATGTCTCATGACCTAACCTATATTGTCGACGCCCAATGCATTTGCTTTACTCTCCTTGCCCTTTTCGGTTCTCATGCAGGTGTCGCCAGGACTCTTCCACCATTTGTCATACAGCATCTGTATCTCGCCCTTCTCCTGGAGTTCCAGAATCGCCAGAGATATTTTGTCCCTCCACGGTGAACCTGCAAAAATTTCATCATTACTATCCCTAACGAATTACAATTAAAGGATGAAATCTTTGAAAATTTTCGTTTTAAGTTACCCATTGGTGTGGCTATGCCATAACCTTTGCTATCAAGGAGTCCTCCGATCTGCGTGAGGTTGCAGTCGCGCTGCACTATGTAATCGAGCATCGTGGATTCCATCAAGAAGGCATAGTCACCCTGTAGGACCCTCTGAATTCCTTCCTCGTAGGTTGGCACGAATACCGATGGCTTTTTGTTTTCCATGAACCTCCACATCTTCTTGTAAGTCTCGATCATGGAATCCTGCGAGATGACGATATTATTGGTCAACCGATAGATCGATCTAATCAATTTATTAATCCAAGGATAATTTATTACTCGGAAGAACGTCATGGTGCTGCCACTTTCCAAAGTCCCATAGGTTATGTCCGTCTGTCCGGCTAGATCCTCGGCATTCTCAATGGGCGTTATCATCCTCTCGACTGTTAGAAACGCAGCGAGATTTGCAGTGTAAGAGGAGATTATGATGAGAGTGAAGAACCACCAGATTCCGCTAACGATACGCGTGCTGGTTGCCTGATGGATCGATGGCAAAAAAATTGGATTAATCGATATTGACAAATTCGAGAGATCGTATGGGGGATCGATTTACGAGATGGTAGGTGGGGGGTTGTTCGTTTTGCAATATTTTTTATTGAAAATCAAGGAAGGTTAGGGAAATGAAAAATGATTAGGAAATGTCAATCGAGGACTTCTCTATTGAATAGCAATCGCATCGCATCTCGACCGTTCAGTACCAACCTGCAAGATGGGAATAAGCACCCGCACGATATCACCTCGTTAGTCTATGAATGGGTGAAAGCGCCAAGCGAAAGGTGAAAATTCAGCGGTGATTTATTACGGTGCTTATTTCATCTCGTTAAAATCCCGGTAATGGTCTTGAACGGCATAGTTGCGGGAGATGCAATTTTTTTTTTTATTTACCACATATAAATGCGTATCGATAGCTCTATGCGGTAATTGCAGAAGGTGCATTAAAAAAAATGTGTATACGAACAATGTATTTTTTGGCTGTTTATCATGCGTGCGTAAGCAGGGTGCGAGATGCTGCGAAGGATGCTGGTACGTATGAGTCAAATTACTGATAAAAAAAATACAAGATGATGATCGATGAGACAAAATCCTTAGTGAATCTATGATTTGACCCGGGTGCTTATTTGATCGTTACGACCCGAGCTAATATCCTGAAAAATTATTGATTTTATTGATCCTTCATCGATTTACCATTTTACCAAAATCCAAATACGTAATTTCACCAAAGATATTCGCTCTGGTCGTTTTCTCTACAAGGGGTTGGTACCTTCGGATTGAGATCGCTCCCCTGCTGCATCAGGGTGCCAATGGTGAACCAGAAGCTGTTAGCCAGAGAGAACTGGTTCTCGACGATTTCCGGTCCCGAGTGACAAGGATGGGGATTGTTCCACTCGTAGGGGCTGAATCGCGCGACGACGAACATCGTCACCGAGACCAGGACGTAGGCTGCCAGGACGTAGAGCCAGATCTCGATGGCCAGTGGATTCATGAAGGAGAACAGTCGTGCCGGATGGCTGGTGGGAACCTGGGAATTCCGATGATCCGGGTAAGACAAGAGACAAGACCCACTGGGAATAAACAGACTTTCCTAGCGCGGCCACGTGGAACTCCCCAGGGACTGGAGAACATGGTACGCGGACACGTTTGATATGGGATCGATAAGAAGATTCATCTTGAAAAATCATATGTTTCACGGATGCAGATCCGCCGCTCTCGTAAATCGATGGAATTTATCTGACCTTGCCCCAGGGTCGGCTGGGGGCTCGAGGATTATTAACCTTGGGGTCTAGTCCAGAGCCTTGTCTAAATAGGACACCGACGAGGAACCACAAAGAATTTGAAAAATTCTTAAGGTCCGCTTCGTTGCTATTTTCTTCGTCAGCTGTTCTCTCGTCCGGTGATATCCTGACCAGGGTTAACATCGTCAAGGCCACTGCGAATATGGCTGCAAGGATGGCGGCCCACGCGGACACTCCCAGGGGGGCCAAAAACTGAAACATACTGGAGGCTCCTTTCGCGGGCGCCTGAGACATTGGACTGGACTTGATGTTGTTGCTGGAGCAGGATTTGATTATTGAGATTTAATAAGAGGCATCCCTTAGTCAGTGTGGCGGATTTGCTTGAATAAATGATGAAAGAGAAAAAAAGGGCTACGGGATGCTGAGGTTAAGGGTCCATTCGACGTTCAAGGGGATACATCCTGTGGCCAATTACTTGTTCTAATTGCTCATCTATAAGGGTGTATTCACCCTCCCGATCTCCTATGTGGGCATCGATCGCGTTTCCGTTAAACGACGCAATTATCGACGACGTCGTCAACTTAATTGAAGGGTTACTCACCCTTGCGTCCAACCCTCTCGGCAGACTCAAAATCAACCGGAAGTCACGTTGACGCAGACCTCGAATTGGATCGATGCGAATTTTTGATAAATAAGTCAGCGACATTATTTTCATCGGGCGGAGAATCATTTTTGTGAACGTTATTCGGAAATTTGGAATTTTCCGATAGTCCCTTGCGGAGAGGCAGTATCTTAAAGTGAGTCGACTGTAGGTATAAAGGTATTTTCATGAATTCGTGGGAAAATGGTATTCAACGTTATTTCAAAGGTGCAAAGTGTCGCAGGTAATTTCCGGTGCAGAACTTCCGTTGGTTCTGCGTCTGCGTATCTTTGAGGTAGTAATTTTACTATTTCGCAAGGAAAATTGCACGATTCTGTAAAATGCGCTGATTTCACATTAAACGACTGAATTCTCTCGCTCGAGATTAATTATGAGATAATTATTCGTGTTCTTGTCTTCTCTCGTCTCTTTCTTATTGTCTAAGACATAAGTTTCTTTGTATTGTATATTTTTGACGATATCAATAGACTATTATTCGTTTTACGGTTTTCGTCTGATCGTAATTAAGCATTTGACTCGTATTAATTGAGGAGACGCTCTGGGCCTGACGCTGATTGGCGCAATTAGCCAAAGTCGTCGTACTCCACTTCTTGGACTTGAACTCCACCACACTCCTCTTCGGGATCCTCGACTAATTGAGAGACTACTCGTCGCTGCAATTATTGGGACGCGAATGGGAATTGTTTTAGAAATTCATTATCAAAGTAAAGAAATGTCAAATATATATATAGCGAGGATATATAGATTTAGCGAAGCAATTTGGTACTATGGGTAAAACGTATACGCGTGTTCAGTGAGTATTTGCTTTGCGAAAAGTCGCCATTTAAAAAAAAAATACAAAAAAATAAAAAGAGACGACAATACTTTGACGAGGGTGTCATCGGTCAAAATGCCTGATAGCGAATAAGTCAGGGATGTCGTGTGACCGTAAGTTGGGACAACGTGGTTTTTTTTCAGGAGATTGCTGGCACTTTTGAAAATTGTCTATAAAAAAAAGGAAAGGGTTGCACGAGAGTTCGGAAAAATGTGCAGTTTGTAATTTGATTTGGTGAATCGAGAGTATCGGTCATCTCGGCTTTTCGCTAATCGGGAAGCGGCTTAACGAGTTTCGCCGATGGGGCGATATCGGCGGTGAACGGAAGCTGGATAAAAATGGAGAGTGAGGAAGATGGAAAAAATTTGGAAAAAGAGAAAAAATTGAACATGCTTCGATGAGGCAGCCTGTCGACGGTGTGAACTCTTCGTAAATCGACCGTAGAAAATATTCAGGCTTTTGTTCATTAAAAAGGATATTACGCGACTCGATAGACCGTGAGATTCTCCAGCTCGTTAAATCATGCAGCTCATCACCTTTGACCCGTACTAATTGGCTCGTAACAGATGGCGCCACTGTGCTACCTCAGGAATAGACGTACGTCAAGCAGAGAGAACGTTGAGTCTGTTAGACGTTTGAGCCAGGTCGCTCTCTTATCAGGCAATATCAATGGTATCATTATAAAATTACAGATAAGCGTTGCCATAGCAACCACCATCAACAGACCTTAATTGGTGATTTATATTAATTACTTGTTAACGTGATCAAATAAAATAATTATCTCGAGGGAAATTTGAAAATTCGCCAAATTTAATTGAAACAAAAGAAAGTACTTTCGATAAAAAAGAAACAGGGTGCGAAATGCTTTCGGTCGACTAAAACATTTAAAATTATTATTTTTGACTCCTCAGAAATTTAATTGGTGCAATTCGATAGACGTTCAAAGGACCAAGTCGTAAAGGACGCTTCTCCAATCCACTTTCAATTTCATTTATAGACGTACCCACTTTTGAGTCAGTCTCCATTTTCTTGGAAAATTCTTTGTCTTTAATTAAATAAATTTACTGGAATGTGAGGTTGGTGATCTTTGAAGAGGTAGGAAAAAAAAAAGAAAAAAGCTGCGAATATATTTCTGAATAATTTACTCGACATTAGTCAGGGATGTAGTTAAGGTGACAATTAGTCCACGTCGTTAACATCTCGCGGAGGAATCCACTGCTGATGATCAGAGGCGAAAGATGAGCTGGAAGTTTCTCGTTTTGGAAAATAAAAAAAGCTCCTAAGAAAGCACTGAGATGCGAAATGGTCGGGGTATAAAAAAAGTGTAGAGAATAAAGAACCAAGGCTGCCACTAACGAACGGCGCAATTTGCATTTTCGTACGTTGGTACTAATTCGTGAATTAAAATGTTGGCCTTTATCAATTCGAAATAATTATAAAGCTCGATTCGTTGGGGAAAATGGATAATAACATTTTTGTAATAATTATATCCGTGCGTTTCTATTAAAGTTAAACGTAGACGTGCACACGTACGAATAAATACACGGGAAATGATACAATGATCGGAGTAAAATAATTGTGTAATATAATATCCCTGATAAATTTTTTTTTTGCAAATTCTTGCAAAAACAATTTTTTTTCACTTTACCTTGAAAAGTATGCTGATACCAAGATTCATGAAGGGTTTTGTAAAATCAATGACACTCTCCCTCGCGTAATTGATCGTCATCGATCCTACAGCCAAATCCGCTTTCTGAAAAGAAAGTACGAAATTACTTTTCTATCGATATATACATATTTTTACATGAAAGTCACAAGTATATATGTACATGTATAAAAAATATATTCAAATCTATAAAAATTGATACATATCTACATTACGTCTAAATACATTTTCAAAATTAAAAAAAAATACCTGCTCCATTTCACCACATCCACTTTGGACCAAGAGTAAAACTACTTAACACGTGGACAAGGCATCACGCATTAAATTTCAATTTCTCCCCCTGATAAGCCCTCTCCTGTACTTTTATATAAAAAAATTGCCAAAGCATCGCGCACGTAAAGTGCAGCTGCAGGATACCGACGCCGGACGTCGCATTTCGCAAGCGACGGAAACACGTACATAGGCGATAGGCAAAGGGACGACTATGCCGGTTAGATATTTAACTGCTTTTTCAGCGTCGGGAACGCCCCCCCCCCACCCACCCCTCCAGGCCTACAGCAACGTCGGCAATTTATTTCTGGCTCGGTCGAAAGGTTCCTGATAACGAGAAAAAGTGCGACGCTTCCCTCCAGCCCTGCGACTCCCACAGCCCCACGTGCAGCGGACGACGTGGGCGTCGCGAGGGAAAGTGCACTGCAAGTGCAAAAACGTTGGATAACGTCAGTTAACCAGGATGGATGCAGCCGCGGGATAAATGGGTAACTACGTTATGATATATATATATATATACACCAGCCTTATTACCAGGCTGTCTCTCTTTTATATTTTATCTTTCAATTCTTTATCTCAGCATTTATAACCCAGGCGATCCCTGCGAAAGACGCCGCGCGAATTACTCCGAGCGACGATTCCGTCTCATGAATAATAAATCATTTAATATACCATCCTATGCGTTCATAGCTTTTCCATTTACATAAACAGTCAGACTATGTATTTATTCGAAATACCTAAGCAGTGTCCGACTATTCGTGTGTAGTACCTACTGCTATCTAGCCTTCAAAAAAACTGGTCAAATTTATGTCACGTGACGAATGCAGCTGTACGTACGCCTTTTTGCAAGCATTATATATATATATATATATATATATATATATAGCGACAGCAGCAACCGACCTTCAGCCGAGTAGCTTTACTCCCTAAGGGGTTGGTAATACGATTTCGACTCCGGGCTTGTGTTGCGACGCTTGTTCCCTGGTAAAAGTTCCCGGCGAGGGGCGTAACGGGACGTCGAGAACTACGACGACGCTCGTTGCTGTTCCGTCGTTGACGGACTCCTAAGCGTCTGAAATATGACGCTCAGCCGCAGGACGGATCCTCTTACTTTTTCACCGGAGTCTCTTGTCTCCCTCCCGATTCGCCGTTGTCGCTCACCGTACCCACGTTTTCAGCCCCCGGAGCGCCGCTCTGCCATTTCGAGGAAATCCCAGCGGCGTCGCGACGACAAATGATCATCCGACAAAATTAATACAACCGTCGCAATAATGCGACGCACTCTGTTATCGGCGCACCTGCCGTTTGCGGATAAAATTCTGGTTCCGCGTGAAGCACCCCCCCCCCTCCCCCCTGCCTGCCTGCCCACCACTCTGCGCTTCTCCAAAATGACGTCACCCACGGCGCGGACAAACTGCCGCTCGTATTTCACGATTTCCATATTCCACGTAATGGGCCGCGAGGAACGGGAACTTGTTGCGAGACTCCAGCCCGAGCGAAATACTGGCGCGATATTTCATTGGGTTTAAATAAAATCGGATGGAATTTTTTTGCTGCGACTATGACGACACTCCAGAGATAAGGGAAGCTGGCGACTCTGGCGACTTTGATGGCGACGACGCCGCTTGGACTCTTTTATGGCTATATACGTATATAGCTAATTTAGTTCCCCCTGTCGGCTTGTACTTTGTTTCTTCTTTAGCTTTTAGGTCTCGAACCAAAATCAAAAGTCGAGGGAAGTTCGGTCATTAAGGGGGATACTGCGTATTCGGCATTTTAAAAGGTTCTTATCGTACCCTCCCTCACTTCCCCTCTTCACGATCTTTCCCTCTCCTGCCGCACAAGGACTGGTTCGGCTCCGTTAATAAAAATCGGTAAAAATTCAGACGCAGGAAGAAAAATTTTTATCGCCCCTTGGACTCCCCTCTTTGTCTTCGTTCGGGTCTCGCTCTCGCTCACTCGCTCCTTACTTTCGCTCACTGCCGTCCTGATAATTAGCAGGTATGATTAATGGCAGCTAAAGATTTTTAACTTTCTCGGAGCTTCGTTATCGCGACTTTCAGCTTATTTCCTGTTGCCGTATTTGACAATTTTTCACTTACTTCCGCACTGCGAATTTACAGGGATTTCCGGTTTTATATACACGGTGTTGTATGCTTGTTTCGGTCTCATCGGATTGCGTCATCTTTTTTTAATTCGTTATATAAAAATAGAAAATTTTTATTCAGTTCGCAACACCATGTTTTTCCGTATCCACGTAGTTTCACGTTCGCTCGCTGCAATTTACTAGGAATCGTATTAGCCGGATACTTCGTACCGAGAATTTTATATTTTATGCGAGGACGACGGACTTCCGGGGAAATGAAGTTCGATGCGAAACGAAAGACAAAGGAGACTCCTTCCTGACGCGATTCGGTAACCATGACGATACCGTAGCGCGAGAACGTTCGACGTCAACAATAATTCCAATATTTGCATGGGAATGCGAAACACGCGGAGCAATGAGATTCGCACGAGCACCGCCAGGTGGCCACTGGGACGAAGTGAGATCGCGCACGATCAACCCAGAACCCGAGATGCGGACAGAGTAAGAAGAAATTTTGGATTTACACAAATTTTCAAAATACAATCCCGACGTAAATGATGTGTTAATTCCCAAAATTTATTACAAAAATTTTCAAATTTTTCTACCAGCAACGAGTAAACGATTCCCTCCCCGTCCACTTTTACGTAGCTTCGATTGTCCAAGCCAAGTGAAAGCTGCGCTTGTACACTTCCGGTCTATTTCCACGAGGAACACTTATCGTTATCGCGAAGCTGTTATAGCTAACAAGGTATATCCCGTACGTGCTCGCAACACCGTATCTATTCGTTGCAACGCTGTTCCCAGGTTGTCCTGCCATTTCGCACGCTAGTTCCGCGCAGTGACATGCACCGCGCTATTTCCGCCTCGACCGAACTTCATTTGCATTGCAAACCAACCCTGCTGCCCGCGACGCTCTCTCGATCCCAGCTGCATCTGTTACCCATCTGGCATCTCTGCCCACGATCTCCTATCTCTCTCCCTCTCTCTCTTTTACCGACCCTCGCACGAGTCGATCTGAAATTCGAATAGTCGCTACGAGCTTTCCCGTTTACCGTAGTAGACCATCCTCCCTAACGAACCTCCGCGCCATCGAAATGGCAGCTGCGTACCTGTTCGCTGCTGAACTTCTCTCGTTATAGATTTACCACCTTGATTAGTCCTAAATTGCAAAAAGCATTGCGAGCGCAAACACTCGCGTTTATATTGAATGAAAAATACAATTTTTAATCTGTCCATTAAATGATACGTCTCTTTTTATGTGTATTATTATTATTACTACCATACCTCGCGAGACTCTTATGCATTCGCATCCACCACAGTCGGTAAAGAAACCTACCTTATCCATAAGCTGCCGAACGATCCCATTCCATTCTCCGGTCTCGTAATCGTAAACTCCGTACTTGCCGTCCGGTACCATTTCGATTCTGTAGGTAAAGCCGACCATATGTGCGATCTCCTTCAGGAGGTCGATGCAGAATCCCTCGTACCGTGCATTTCCGGTGAAGTTTCCTTTGCTCCTGAGCATCACGTAAGGCTGCTCCTACGGGATACGTCACAAGCAAGTCTAGCATACGGGAAATCGTGGGAGCCGATGTTAAATCAATAAGGGTTGGACCTTTGTACACTGTACATATATATACTTGTACATATCGAGACAAATTAATCCTTACTTTTTCATATACCTATATATATATATATATACATCGATCAAAATGTTCATTCAATTTTGCCAAGGCTTTATAGGTCCTTCCTACGTCCCGCCAGGAACGTTATTGGCGTCCCGTCTTCCTTGGTTAATACCCGCGTCTCGTCCATACACGCCGCTCGATAGGCGTGAGTACGACGGCACGCGTCGCGACGGCTTACCTGGTAGTCCTAATGGCTATTTACAACTGTATACAGAATTTCGATATCCCAAGAGACACGAATCGCGTGAAAGCAACCTAGTCGCTCGTCGATAACCCGTTAAAACGGATTACGCTACGTCGACGTCGTTATAGTACGCGAATTCCCTTAGGGGACAAAGTTCCTTGGATTAAGACGCGTCTGCTCTGCAACGTCCTGAATTCCTATGGGAATTCGTTTACAGGATACATATTTATGGGATGCTGCTACGTCTGGTTATTATCGTGCTATTAGGATACACTTCGATTAGTTGGGACTCCCCTTTAAGTTTCCTCTTGTCAGTTTAGTCGAACTGCGAGGAGAGGCGTCGCGACGCTAATTTTACGCAGGACGGAAAAGATCGATACTTTTAATCGGTGTTGACTGAGGAAACTTTTATGGACGACGGACGCTTGACGGTAATGAATATTAAATAATTTTTAATCACGATTAATTACCCTGATTATTATTATTATTATTATTTTTTTCTTGGGGTATACCTATATGGAGGGAATTATGCTTGCACTGTATATAGATATACGATTTGACGATTGAACTTTGTACTTGCTAGATACTTTGCGTACATAGGGATACGTATGTGTATAGTGTGTGTACTGTGATGGTTTTAATCAGAAATGTACATATGAGGATACGGTATGGTTATTTAGGTACTTTACAGTGCACGTAATACGGATAGGTACAGTCGGTGATTGGGTTATGTATTTTGGTAAAACACTAAGGCAGAAACTATAAGAATTTACTACTGTGTCTGGTTACGTGATACGATATCGATTTCTACTGGCTGACAAGGGGTTGATTATAGTCTTTTGATTGGGGGTTGATAATTTGGATCGTGCTATTTAGGTGAAGATGAGGAAAAATCAAAACAAACCAAATCATACATGTCGCATGAGCTCTTTGACGATGCCGTTCCATTCGCCGGTTTCTGGATCCCGTGCACCGTACTTCCGGTCCGGGACGAGTTCCAGACGGTACGAGAATCCGACCTCCCTTGCGACGACCTCGAGGAGGTCAACGCAAAACCCGTAAAAGCGTGAATTCCCAGTGTAGTTCTTTTCGTAGTGCATCATCACGTACGGCATCTCCTGCTCGGAATTGTCATTAATTTATGGGACTGTTGGCTTCTCAGTGTATGTAGGTATGTATGATTTTGGGACGATCGGCGCGAGATCGAGCTATTTGATTAATTTGTGGATCGGGAGATGAATTGGCGAATGGATAATGGCGATAGGGAGTGATGGGGAATTGCTATGAGTCTCTGGCGCAACACGCGCGACGCGTTAATGAAGCTCGATTACATTCGAATGCGAATGGGGACGAGTCGTTTTTGGATAATCGGAACTGAATTCCCAAATTAATTTGAATCCTGGCGCGGAATTGTTCGCCGCTGCCGAGCGAGCTAGTGGCTTAACGAGGGGCTGGATAAACTCTCGTGGCCGCGAATTCTCCCTTTCGAAATTCCCTGTTGCAAAGTGCGAATGAATGGGATACAGAGTGACGAGTAATAGGGGCAGTGGTGGAAGTGGGGGGGACAAGGGGGGTGGCGATGGAAATAATAATGGTGATAGTGTAATAGTGGGGGGAAGTGGCGTATGAATAAAACTGAATCACTCGATAATCCGACGAGATGGGAAAAAAGGATTTGGGTTAAAAAAATGAGGCTTGAGAAATTTTATATGTGCTAAATTAGAGTTTGACAGATATGAATTTTTTAGGATGAATGTTATTGTCTGGTGGTTTTTTAATGGTGCTTCTTGTCGGTGGGTAGAGAAAGTTTAGTGTCGGGGTTGATTACAAAATACAGATGACCATCTTAGCAAAATAATACCATTGTCACTTATTAATATTTACCCGCGGATTTTTCAAGTTTGAACTAATTGATCGATGGGTTCGATTGGTTATGGAATATTTGTACTTGATGAAGTAATAATATCTTTGTCACTTTTTAGTATCTTATGTCACTCTTGACAATTTTCGAAGAATTTTTTGGTATGAATGTTTCGAAATTTTGACATATTCTATAGGTAGTAATAAACTTTTAAGGTGTTCAGAAAATCATACAAAATTTGATTCGCATTGATGTCGGTCACAATTAACCCTGTTGAATTTTCGTGTAAAAAATGCAACTAAAATGCAGAATTACGCCAGCAAAAAAAGTTTTTGCACGGCGAACGTACGGAATTCGTATTGTATCGTAGGTGCCTATTATGGACGCAGAAAAAATGGATAATTTCAGGAAAGAAGATGATGCACCGTTGCACTGGAGAAAATTTAAAAGTCCAACGAGATTTCGTGCAGGACATTTTTCTACGGCGGTTTTTTTTTTTTTTTCAAAGAACAATGCGAAGGACACGAGCGCATGTCGCGCGCAACGAAAATATTCCATAAACCAAAGAAAAAGCGTAATTTCCTACTGAAATGGAACCGAGAACCCGGACACGGCATGCGGAAGTGTATAAAGAGAAACATAATTTACGTCAAATTGGAAATATGGAAAAACATCTGTTAAAAAAGCCACATAAAGCCAACAATTTATTTGGCTGGATAAATTATTTTATTTCGAGACAAAAAGATAACCCAATAAGCTTTTATTTGGTACCATTAACGGTTACTTCAAAGTTTATGACTTGAACCCGTAAACGAGTACAGGTCAAAGGTCAACCCAATAATTATACCCTATTACACTTTATCATAAGGATTATCAGATTCGATTGTGCAAAATTGCTCGCGCCTACTTATTCCACTTTTTAGTAATTTTTCATTCTACAGTTCGACTCGCGTTCACTTACCAGGATTGTGATGACGACCAAAGTCACGTTGACATCTCCCGGCTCAAAGAAAGCTGCCGTATCCGTGACATTGACACCGGCGTCCGGACGCCATTCTCCCACCTGGGAAGAAAGATGAAAATTAATTCAAATTTTTTTTTTTAATGTATTTCAAGCGTATTTCCCCTTTCAAGATTCTCTTACCTTAACCAGAGAGTGCTGCTTCAGTTTGAGTAAATCCAGTTTAAATTGTATCCTTCTGCCCTCCTTAAATTCGATTGGTCCAGAAATACCTTTCATCTCGACCTAAAACATAAATAAGAGGTTCCTAGGGTTATTCGATCTGTGTCCAAGTATTTTGGAAAATCCCAAAAAACTTGAAAGAAAATTCTTTCCTCGAGGCTGCTCGAGTGTCGGCCTTCGTCCTAAGATGACATTTAATCCTAAAGTAAAATATTTTTGACCTTTCAGCTCGAGGTCACTGGACCCTGAAGTCTCCTTA
This sequence comes from Cephus rjabovi, assembly GCA_030264185.1. Lineage (NCBI taxonomy): Eukaryota > Metazoa > Arthropoda > Insecta > Hymenoptera > Cephidae > Cephus > Cephus rjabovi. Next base: position 1,266,847 of record JASCRG010000463.1, on the reverse strand, counting down.
AGGATTCTCCACCCCGTTATCATCCAAGCAATCTCCACCCGACAAAGAGATAGAATAAGAAGAAAGGCCTAATGTAATCTGAGACCTCCCCCCCATTGATGACAACCCTCGTGAAGAAAATGCCGAATGACCGCATGATCGTCAGATGGCGGTACTGTACAAGTCGGCTAATAAAATCTGGCATAAAGTCCTTATAAGGTCCTTAATGGGATTAGAGTAGCGACGGAAGCGATCGTATCCCAATAATGTCGGAATAAAGTGTCCAGAGAAAAGAAATGGACCTGGGGGCGTCATCGATATCAAATAAAACTTTTTATCCGTATTGGGTTGGTAAGCTGTATCGCCCATCGAGCGACTACAGGGCTCCTCATAAATACTTATACCTCGTGGCTGCCAAGAAGAAGCAAGAAGGCGTGTTACTCTGCGTTTACGAGCGTTCGCTGCTTATTCCCCAGGACGACAGGAAAGTAGCGAGAGGTGGGAATAAAATTTGATAAGGATAAGGCGAGGAGCGAGAGAGATGAAAAATACAGGGATAACGAAAAAAGAAGAGGAAAAAAAATTGGTATCAAGAAAAGAACAGGGTAGCGGAAGATGATGAGACGGGGTGGGGATGGTTTTGCCGACAGCTCGTATATTTTGTTGGTAATTGCCGTGCGAATGAGACTTCAGTAGCAGGAAGCGGAAGTAGAGAAGAGACTAGAGACGAATCAACCTGACCTGAAAATTCGACCTTGTATAGACACGTGACCTGCCGATATCCTGGACCTCCTTGAAAGTACCATAATGCGAGCTACCTGGATTTATCGATAAGGAAAATTTTTTTTTATTTACAAAGATGACAAACTTTGACTTCCGGTTTGTATAGTCTTCGTTGTAAATATTCGACGGTTATATCGTCAAATGGAAACGAGCCGAAGGGACGGTATACAATGAGATTGTAGGAAAACGGAAATTTGTACAGTGCTTCTCAATTTTTAAAAAATATTTTATCTTCCTTATCACTGCTTTCTCTTTTTATCGCTCACTCTTTTTAGTTTTGTCCTTTGATTATTTTCCAGTTTTTTTTTTGGACTGCCAATCGATAAGCGCCCTGCCCTTCCCTTTCTACCGTCGGAGTAAATCCTCCTCGTAATTTCGCACGTGGCCATTCGGGCCGATTCTCACGCGACAAAAGAGAATTTAGCACGGATTCCAGTTTGATACCAGAGACAGAATCCAGGTGGCAGCACGGTCGTAATTTGTTATTACCAGACCTCGGCCTTCGTGAACTCTTTGCGAGCTATCAAGGATTACCCAACGTTTCTCTACTGGTACGCGAAGGAAATGTGAGAACGTGACTTAAAATTTTCACATCGTCCGTCCTCCTCGCTTTTTCTCAACTCCCTATACTTACGTCTCTTTTCTTTATAATGTCTTACGGGCTCCCTGGATTTAGCCGAAAACTTGCAGAGCGTGACAACGGCTTCGACCATGAATTTTACGAGCATAAACCTTCACAGGCCACTTCATCCGGAAGCGGACAGCTAGTTGGCCGGAAGCGTGTGTGGAAAAATAAAAAAAAAATGATAAAAACGAGAGAAATAAAATGTACTCGAACAAAAATGAAATACGGCGGACATGCCAATATTTTCAGGGAAAATTGAGAAATCTATGAGAACTACAAAATAATAAACCACTCTATACATATATACGTCGAATGATAGCATCAGACCGAAGAGTTAAAATAAAAGGGATCCCGGTACAGTCTGGGTCATTCGATCGAAACCTGCACACCTGTCACTAATTGCCTAATTAATTTACGATGGGAAATTCGTATCGCTGCCAATTAATCAATAAAACAGGCAAAATATTAGGCCAAACGATGAAGTATTTCGTTTCGAAATATCGGGGCTGGGTGGAGCGGAGTTCAATATTTGGAAAGTCGCCGGCTCGACCTTTGACCTTTGGATTCATTTGACAAACACAGGTATACCCTCGAACGAAGATCCCCGTCCAAATTGAAATTGGAATTACGGCTGGGATCATAAATTAAGAAGATGCTACCAGTGACGGCTGTATAATCCCAACGGCCAGTAGTTGAGGTCACGGATCTCAGGAAAGTCTGCAAGACTAGATTTCGCTACGAGGAGAAAACTTGCCGGTATAAAGTTAAGCCGAAAAGCTCGCAGCGGTCACGAGCGCGCTTTAACTCAGTCGATGTAAACGGGGCTTTAAAAATGTCGCTCCCGTGAAGACAAAGGACTCGCTCCGAGACTCGCGGCAGGACTACGAAAGTATCTCTAAAAAAAAGGCGCCCCAAGTCATTTCTCCGTGTATGCTCTGGCGACTTATAAAATTGCAAAAATTGTTTATTCACCGTAAATCTAAAGATCGATCATTTTGAAATTTCTTATCGCACTCTAAATACGATAAGAATACTTTTCGAAATATTTTTTAACTTCTCCTCCGATATATCGAATTCTACTTCACCGATCGACCCGATCGATTCTACGTTTAATTAGCTGAAAATGTCACGCGACAGGAACATAAACTCGCCCAAAGGATTTACCAAATGTCCATTAACCAGTCGGCGCCCGAGCTTAATTACACAGGGATTCTCACGAGATTCTCAGGTGGTTTAATGGCTATGGCATTTAACCCAGCAATGATAATGGCTATGAACTTAAGCACAGTTTCTGGTAATGTGTCGTTAAGGTCCATTGATTCGTGAGATTCGAAAATCTTCATGACAATCGTCGGTCGTCAATGAATATTTTCATATTAGCTACACGTATTCCGCCCATAGGTATTTCGCTTATATTTATTCTCACGTTTATTATACAAGTAGCTACCCTATTTACGATTTCGATTTGCAATGCTAACGACGAACGGGCCGCTTAGACGTCATTTGAAAAAGTATCGGACAGCCTTTCCGCCCGGGGAACTTTATAAGAGATCCCAACCACGTGCAAACGATATTCAATCCGAGATAACGCGACCGTCTATGGAATTTTCAAAGGACGACGCGACGTTCGCGCAACATGGCGACACATTAATTCGTACAGCGAATTTGCACGAGCGTTCGGAAAATCTATCACGAAGAACCTGGCCGGCATACGAAGTCAGCAATATGCAGAAACCACGTAACCTATCATGCACAGGGTGTCTCAAAAGTAACCGACCTTCCTGGATACACTGTTACTGAATAAAAACACGTGGGAAAAGATTTCAAAAGAAAAAAAAATGTTCAGAAAAAAAATTGCAATTTTTTAAAAAAATATAAACGACAAAATTTCTTCGTTGCGCTAAACATAGAAAAAAAATTTTTTAATCCTAACGTCGTACCGGCACCATCCAAAAAATTTTTGTTACGAAACGCACCCGAAAAACAAAAATGCCGTAAAGTTCAATTTTGCCAGGCGCTCATCCAAAACATTGCATTCCCCGGTCACGGGATCTGATTCGGGCCGTATTAAAGGGCGCCTGGTACAATTTTATGCCATTTGACTGCGGCGACCATCGGACTGCATGACTGGGCCAGATTCGCGAGCCCCGGCGTGGCTTCCGGTGAAGTCGCGCGAAACGTGCGAATCTTTTTTTTTCCTCGTAGTACAGATATATTCACGTCCACGTACGCGTGGAAAGGTACCCCGAGCGAATTCGGACATTGTGCGACAGCCGGGTTCATTAATGTCCGACTAATGAATGAGAAGGTGCGATTCGCGTTCCCACTAGTCATACCAACCCCTATCTGCAATCCGCCCCTATATACTATAACGCTGGTAAACTAACGGATATACATAGAGAAAATGAAAGAGAGAGTTACCCTATATGTACATACTCATATACCATATATATATATATAGTTAGTAAATTTATCGAACTTCATATTCGAGACTGCGGTATGCCGAGACGCGCGCTGCGGAATTCCACGTTTCTTGCCCACCGGCTGCAAATATGGTCTCTGCTCGATTAGAAGGACGATATTGGAATCTGCCTTCTATGCTATTAAATTAATAGTTGTGCATTGAGTACTCTTCGGGTTCTATAATACCAGGAGTTGCAGCGCGTTCACCGATGCTACACTCAAGTGTCGTACACGTGGAACACGTATACGTGGATAATCGAGGGGCTCTTTCATGTGAGGGAATTGCCTGATTACTCAATATTCCCCTAATAATATCGTTAGCTTCAAGTAATTAGTTCTATGGTATTCCGAGGATTAGTACCGGTTTACAGAGTAAATTCGTTCAGGGTAATAGGGGGTACGGATTATTGATTAGCGTTAAGGTGGAAGAAGGGAGGGGGTAAATAACGTTGTATACGTATCGTGTACGAAATTAAATTTGTATTAATTAATAAAATAATTAAAATTTTTTTCTAAAAATTCTTATAGATAAACCTTCGAATTCAAATATATTCCTTTGAGGGGCTGCTCGTAATTTGTTTAAATTCGCAAATTGATTTGTTCTTGATTTATGGAAATTTTCAAGGAAGGAGGATACCGACGGAAGAAGAGAGAGCGAAGTCAGTTTTTTAATTTCTAAATTGAGGGTCAAATTTTTGACGTCCGGTGATTCGCGTCGTGGGAGAAGATAAGTGGATTTTTTTTTAAACGTTTGATTCGATGCCCTCCATCTTGTTTTCTATTTATCGAGGAACATCGATTAGGTGGATGATCTTAAATTTTTTGATAACGATATAGGTTTTTTTTTTCGATACGACTAAAAAACGTATGCTCCTTATTTGAATATTTTATTTTTTTGCACTGCTGTTAATGTATCGTGAATAATCGAGTGTTATCGGGATAATAGATAACGGGTAGTACAGATACGTCCGCAAATGCACTGGTCGTATATCCAACCAAATTGATACCATATGCATATGCAGTGCATTATGGTGCAGCGACGCATCAGGTTAACTTTGATCTGGGCTTTCTGGTCCATTATGGGCGTGGATGCTTTTTCTCTGGGAACAGATATTTTTCCTGGATGAATTCTCGTATATGCCATAGGGGAAACTCGTTGAAAATCTTGCTTCTTTCTTAACAAGCGAAACGGTCACGTACGCTAGTTTTGCTCCGGGGGTTGGTTTGGAAAAGTGGACAGTCTAGGTCGACCAGGGGTTGTTCTTCGGCTGTTTCAAATATGGGGTGAAGGAACGTATGTTAAATGGGAAAATGTTCACAAAACAAATTTTCAGGGTGAAACTGTCGGATTGGTCGGGCGTGACAGGACAAGGGTTAGGATGGGATGGGAGGGGGGGTGGACATAAAATAGGGGATAAATAAAAAAAAAGGAAGAATCGTATTGTAGGTGAAATTCGGTTAAGAAAAATGACAAGCGACAAGCCAAGCGGGGCGAACGAGGGCAAATATTCATTTAGGTAAAACATGGTTAAGGGAGTTTTCGAGGATTTTGGAAATTTATTGATTCGAGGGGAAGGAAGGACGTCCGGTGCGAATACAAGCTGGGAATTCGATAGGGGTCGAAATCAGGAGGTTTCGAGAACCGCAGCTTCGAGATGGGTGAAAAAAAAATGGTATTAATGGTTTCGACGACTGGAGGGGGAAGTATGACGTCACAAAAGGATTTGTGGTTCTGTCAGTGACAGGCTCGGTACCGTTTATCACGGTATTAAACAATTTAACCCTCTGCATTTTCATTCTCTCTTTGTTCTACATACGACTCAAATATTCAACGTATACGTATAGTAAATCTACTTGATCTGCGTTCTGCATCTGTTTTTGTCTTTATGTCAGTCCTGTCCCTCAAGAATCCTATAGCGGGCGCACGTGCGTTCATTGAAATTTATGGAAACGCGCGTCCGACGATCAGCACGTTTGTTTTAATCTGTCAGTCAGGCTCGAGAGTGACTTTTAAGGAAGAGGGATTAGCAGGGAGGGAATAGGAGGAACGTGAACGGTACCCAATTGTGATCAGTATCTTATGACGATTCGAGGTTTCCGAAAATCCTACCAAATTTGAAGGGATTCTATTTATCGAGGGATACGATACGAGCAATTCCGAGAAAGTATGAAAAAAATTTTTTTTTCAATTAAAAAATTTTTTTTCTACAATTCACCATATATTCTTCGGGTCCAAGTTTCGTTAATCTCGAAAAGATACTCAATTTGAAAATATATATTTTTTGCGTTAACCCTCGTGACATTATTCTACAGCTCCTGTGCCTTTTTTTTTTTTTTTAGAAAATTCAAAAAAAGGGACAGCTCTGGCTCAGCTCCAACATCACCCAAGCACGATAAACCGGACAGGCAACCGTTAATTTTGTTCTGACAGATAATCGGTTCCTTTTTCGAAAACACGAAGTTCGCTTTTGCAGAGGGTTAATGAGGTTACCAAGTGTCACACGGGGAGACGGTAAAAACTGAAGGGGTGAAAAGCATGAAAAGGAGGAAGATGTGTGAAAAAAATTAAGGGGTAACGCTATACCGATTGTCGAAAGAAAATGCAAAAAAAAAAAGCTCACCGAGTTGATGTAGTTGATGAGAGAGAGTCCACCGTCCCAGGGGTGCTCCAGTTCGCAGGAGAGATTGGCAGGCCTGAGTGCGTGCGATTGCTCGAGGGTTCTAAGGCCGACAGCGAACACCTGCACACTGTCGTACATGAGGGCTGATTCTGCCTGGAAGAAGAAATGGTTAAAAATATAATTACACACAGTGCGTTATTTCGATAATTGGAAAAAAACGAAAAACGCACGTATTATCGTCTCACAGATTTGTTCCTGTGAAAATACGTCGTTCTCTGATCTTTGAACCCCGGTGCGACGGAAGTGCCACTTGTTTTTAACGAATATTCCGAAAGACGCTTTTCCTCCTGCACTCGAGGTGCCTTTGGGGCGAAGTAAGAAAACCGTGAAATAACAGAAGTTGAGGGGAACAAATGAGGAAGGCGAAAGCGCGTAACGGGAAGAAATAAATAAGAGAGAGAGAGAGAGAGAGAGAGAGAAACGTGAATTTAGAAAAAGCACAACGATGCCAGACACAGAAAAAAGCTCTGCCAGCCGCTGAACAAAGTTAGACAAACACATTTCCTTTCTATTTCCCACGTATTTCCGTATTTTATGAAGAAGGCTCGCCAGCCATCCTGTCTAAAAGGGTGTGTATTAAAATACACCCTTTGCACCAATTCCTATAATCCATTCTTCGAAACTCTTCCTTATTCTCATGCGTACGATAAATCGTCTTATCCAGGAAAAATGTCTGTTGAAATGACACATGGAACACGTGGCCGATAGGTAAACAAATATTCTTCCTGGTTATAACGTTCGATAGGTATGTAACGTCACGGCGGCGCGAGGCGTCCCGACGCCACGCAACGTAACGTAACGTATTTATGAGCAAACACCTACTGGCATTGCGAATTTCCCATATTTGCAGGACAAACACAGGATCAGAAACTTGGCGGAGTGGCGCACGCGGTTTATTTGTCTGGCAACAACAAGACTAAGCTTCGGTTCGTGTAGAGACGGTTGGTAACCCTGCGCATACGATGGGAAGCATAAATTTCATCATGGGAATTTATCAAGTTCACAAGTATGTAGAGACCAGACGCTATATATATATATATATAAACACCTGTATCAGTGTTAATTTTCATCAGCCACCAAGGATCCTCGCTGTGTCGCTCGTAAAATTTATTTAATTATCTACCATAGGTACCCACACGCTGCTCAACCACCATTTTCACGGGTAAATTCCGGCTTTTCCTCTGCGGCTGAAGTTCTGACGCAACCGGAAGTGTCGACGTGACGCGCCGTCCTCGTTGCTCTTTAATTCGTACACGGATAAATTTGCAATCGGCAAACAAAAATTGTTTTCTCAATTTACTTCCGGACCAACCTTCACTCTTTTTTTTTTTTCGTTGCAAACTTTATGTATCGGTGCTGCTGTAAATTTCCTGATTTCCAGGGAGAGAAAAAAAAGGGAACGCTTCCGGAACATTTTCATTCGGCGCTCTACACGTGGCTATCCTATTTTCTCGTATTTTTGCGAAATCCGACTCTCTTCTAATTCCGTGAAATGACTGAGAGACACATAAACATGTTTACTGGATAAGTTTTATATTCTTTTTTTTACACTCCACGATGCCCCTATAAATTTTTTTGTTTTTCCTCAAAAAAAAAATCGGACCCATTCATTTCATGAGGTTTTTCGCTTACGTTGAACCGAGTTTATAACGGCTGTCACGTGTCTAATGTTTCTTTAATTAAGATCTCTGACCAACCGAAAGTTGGCAGATTAAAATATCTTTTATAGACGTCAACAAGACAAGAATCCCAAATGGGAAGCAATGCGCCCGCTAGAAATTCTTGGCTAAATTAATGCGTGGTTTTAATTAGTTTCAGTCCCGTTGCGGTGAGAAATTGCTGGCTGGAAGACACGTATCTCATTTAACTCGGTAACACGTTGTGCTTCGCGACTCACACAGGTAGCTGCTACGTCGGGACGCCGTTTTGAGAAGACGTCGGAGTCTCCAGTTGGAAATCTCTAGCGTTTAAAAAAAAATTTGAAGGGTCTAAGTTTTAAAAAGAATTCTAAACCTAACGAACACGAGACTTCTGTTTACGTTCCAATTTTATAGAAATTTTTTTCTAACGTTTCAAAAATAACTTAAAAAATTCAAATAGTAAAAAATGAAAAAACTTCTTTCATTATCGTTTGTCGTACCTACTGTTGAGACAATGGGACACGTTAACGTAAATAGAATCAAAATCTTATTTAAGAGGGCAAAACAAAATTTTGTGAGGGGTAACTACGATTTACTTGAAAAAAAGATTTTTCGTTATTAAATCTCATATATATAAATGACACCTCGTATAATAACACGGGTGGGCCAAAGAGAACCAAATGAAAATCCTTAAGGCGCCATTTACATCGATATGAATAATACAAAGTGTTCTTGCGACAGGGTGTGCCATTCCACGGATTAATTACTCTCGGTTCTGGAGCGTAAAATTGCACGGCAAGACAGTATCCGCGACAAGTTTCTATAAGGAATCGTTTAAGCAAAGTTTCCCGGAGCGTCGCGACGCGATCGAAGGCGTCTTCCAAACTGGTTGCCGAGTATACAAGGAGAAGATACAGCTAGTACCGAGTAAAGCCCGAGGCTGTGAAAGGATATACGTACAAAGGCATATTAAATTAAGAGAACAAAGAAAACAGTTGGCTGTACCGGTAGATTACGAAAGAATAAAGTAAAATTTTCGTGTACAAAGATAAAAAAATTTTAATAATAAAAAAAGAATTTACAATAGCAAACTTCTGTAGGCCGATTCGAATTCGCTTCTGCGTTGCGCCGGGATTGCCAATCTGAATTCCCGCTACGTGTGAGCCAGCGTATTTCCAACGAGCGTAGAAGCGTAGATGCAAGCGCGAATGTGGCAAAGTCTGTGCCGTGTGAGAGTACGGCGGTGCAAAAGACGACAGGGGGTAGGCGGGGGTTTGGTTAGATGTTAAAAGGTGGACGAGAAGTAGGCGGAGAAGCCGAGTGGCGCGAACGTGTCTCGAATGATTCGTAATAATGCGTCGGGTTTGACAATAGTCTCGGCTGTGGAATGGTGTGCGATGTTGCCGATAGATGGCGCTGCCGACGCCAGCTGATGGTACGTGACGGCAGCTGATGGTGCTGCTTGGCGAATGGTATCGACATGTCGCATCGAAACGACAACGACGTCTTGGATTTTGATTTGGTGGGTTGAACGAAGAGATGATGAAAATAGAAGAAAGGAAGACAGTCGTACCGATGGTTCTCGTGTACTGCGTAGTGGTTTATACAACGGATGGGTGATTGGCGTGCCGACTTCGTTACGCGTGTGCGTTCATAATGATAACAGTGGCTTATAGCTTTCTTGAAAATCACCAACCGACCAAGGACGGCGGCTAGGATATCCTGTGGCAAATAAAATAATAAAAAAAAGTACAGGGAATATCCCTTCGAGTGCGAGATAGTCTGATTTATGGCGCAAATAGCAGAGGTTATCCGGCGCCGTTGGAAATTCAGTGATTCATTGGTGCTAGCGAAAAGCCCTGGTGCGGTGCCTCGTTTATGGCACGATAGTGTACGGGTAGTCGCGACGTCGGACGCCTACGCAAAACTTGACATTGCGGGAGGAGCGTGTCTCTGAGTTAGATTTTAGGAAGTGGCGAGAGAGAGAGAGAGAGAGAGAGAATGGGGGGACTGGTTGGTTAACTGCGAGTGGAAGGGGAACGGAGTCGGAAATGAAGAAAAACAAAGAATCGGATGAAAAGGAAGTAAAGAATGGTGGACGGGAGAGAAGCTACTGGGGTGAGTTAGTGGGTTAGCTTTACTATGGGGGTTTTTAAGGAAGTTCCTTAACGTATATACCGGGTAGTGGCTGCACCGGACCAAGACTTGACTGTGACTCTATCGGTTCGATAAATTAGTTCACTGGTTAGGGGAAAGTGAAAAACCTTTCCCGTTCAAAGACGTGGCAAACTTGCTGAAAAATTTGTATGCAACCGGTGCTTTCCTCCCTCTTCTTGTAACAATCCTCTGGCTTTGTTTTCTGTCTATACCTCACTCTCTCTCACTCTCTGCTTTTTCCTATCTTATTACCAGTCCTGAACGTTTTTTTTTCTCACAAACTTCCTGTCGAACCAACACTTGTTCTCTCCATCCTCTTTGGCTTTTCCTCTATCAGATTCAAGGTGAGACGCGGACTTATTTTTCTTTTTTCTGTTATATCTTACGTTCTTCTCAATTTTCTTACTCTTTTAACCCCCACCAATACTATTGTTGCCTGTATTGCCGACTCTTATCACTGATACTACCACTCTTACGCGATTACTCCTGATTCCGTTGCCTCGATTCTTTTTACCTTTTTTTTTTTTTTCTTTAGCTTTTCTCTTGTACTTTTTAGAAAGTAACGGAGCAGGGCTGATTGTGACCGAGCTTTTTTCATTGCACTACCGTGTTAACTTGCTTCGCTTAATTCGAGACCGTTCGAAGAATAGGAGGGGCGGGGAGGGGGGGGGGGATGGAACAAGGTAAGAGAACGCAAAGGAAAGAAAAAGGGAAGAGAAAAGATAACGAAAGAAAACTTGAGGCGGCGGGATAACATCGATGCTTCCGCCGCATTGTCATCCCACGAGATGGTGAATCCTCAGGAGTTACGAGAACTTCCGTTCTACCAACTTCCTCCTGGACACTGAAGATTTCCGCGTGCGATTATATACGGGACGCCTAGCGTCGCGACGCTTTACACCATAACGAACCTGTTTTCCACGCAATCTCATTTTATTCTGTTCTTATCTTTGTAATTGGTGAATTCTTTCCCTTTTTTTTTATATATTTGATTATGATTTCGGTATAAAGATTTTTGTAAATTCTGAAATTATTTACTTCCATTGCTCAGTCTCCTGATGAATATTCCATCGTTTGATTACGCTACAAATTATTTTTCTTATTTTTCTTCATCCGCAATTTAATCCGACACTTCATCTTTTATGGATCTTCCCGACAGATTGCGTTGCTGTGCAAAAATATAATGTCATTAAAAGATAAAGAAAAATTAAACAGACTCGGGCGAAGCAATATCGAATTTCGTGATATTAGATCGTCCCGAAAGATTTGCCAGGTTCGATAGGAATTTATTAGGTGGAGAGGAGCATAATTCCATAATTCTCTTAATTGGACAAGTCTTAATTGAAAATTGACATTGAAAAACGAGGCGATACGTTTCCTCGTCCAAATTCGCTTTCGACCTTCGAATGCGATAAAAAAGAATTACGAGGGCGGTATTTTAATATTGAAGCGAGAAAAAAGGAAAAAGAAATGAAATGAAAAGATATGGATGAGACATGCAAACCTTATCAGCGATAATCAAGTTATACAATGTCTTACGGGCTTTAAAACTTTCTTTCTTTCATTTTTGAAAGTCACAAGACAAGAAATAATACATTTTTCCTCGCATTGACGGAATATTTGTTCCCTCAAGGCGCAATGCATTTTGGTTCCTTATTCCGTCCCCAGTGGGACGCAATTGCAGGCGGCTACGGCCTCGTTTCCAACAAAGCCACGTGTGTAGCAGCAGCTTCGCCGTCCGCTCGGACTACATATTCGTACGTTGGTATTGTGAATCCGAGCAAATAAGGGTGGTGAACAAAGCCTAAGGGTTTATCCGTTTTCATCGTAAAGCGTCCGCGCAAACGCTGCGCGTTGTCGCCGTCGAAAGGGTTGCGGCCGGTGGATCCGTATTATCGTTAATATCCTGTGGTAATATGAGAACGCGAAGTACGGTTTTACCCGGCGACACGCCTGATAGCACACCCCTTTCAGATTTACTTCCTTTATGTTTCTACCAATGATTTTTCCCTCGGGATTTTCACTGCCCAGTCTGCACAATCATTTATCATACGTATTTATATACAAACTCCGAATGAGAATTGTCAAAAATTTTTAACAGTTGACTTCATTGATAGAGGATAAAATAACTTTTTGTTTGGCATTGCTATTCTTTAAGGTTCTGGTGTACGCCGGAAATTCCATGATCAGCATTTGGAATTTATTCGCGGTATAAAAATATTCTACGTACGTGACGTTCGAGATACTCTCGTTTGCAGGATTCAATGGGAGATCGAACGTACCGTACGCGAACGGTATTTGAATTTCCCGCCAATCTACAAGGGTACAAGACTCCTCAGCTAGTTGTTCATTCGTATTCGACTTGCATGTCGCGGGTTTAAAAATTGCCGCGGGTAAACGGTGTTAAGTTTTTCTTTAATTTCCTCCCACGTTTCCAAAATGTGTTCGAGGCGAAGCACAGGGGTTCTTAGAGTGTATTTTTTTTGTTCATTCCTCGTTGAGAATCCTGAGAGCTTCCTGTGATGAGGATTTTGCAGTATTTTGCCAGACCAATAAAATAATCATAACTATTGGCTTAAGACTCGGAGCCACCGTTTCCACGAACTCCCTGGAATTATTTCTTATTTGCATCAACGAGTCAGGTGGATGTTCGCCATTGGCGCAGGACGTGTAAAATGCAAATCTTATGCGTGGCTTCTTCAGATTCGACGTGAACTTCTCGTCGACTTCTTATTTTCCGCTATTCACTTCCGCTGTGGCATTTTTTAGGATTTTTTTTTTTTTTAATATCTCGTTTCCCTTGGAATACGGAAAAGTCAACGTGACGCAATCTGCGCTTTGTTTGTCAAGAATAATTGTAGGCATTTTTGCTTTTTTTTTTGTTTTTTTTTGACGGTGCAGATTATACTGTTGGTATCAAAAGAAAAAGATTTTTTTTCTAAAATTCTTATTTAAATGGAAATCGTGAAATTTTTGAACCGCAAAACGCAAACCTTTCCTTCTTGTAAACTCACCTGTATGACTCGTGTCTTGTTAAGAATTTTATTTCCCGAAGGTTGAAAACGTTCCATGTCCATGAGGATTCCGCGAACTCCGACATCGTCAGCATCGACCAATCGGAAGGCAGTGATGTTCACGAAATTATATTTGAAGTCCTCGAGGTCAAAGGTTTCTATATCCTGAGAGATGAAATTTAAAAAAAATGTAGTTAAATCCAAGAACCATAAACAAATATTTACACTAGATATTTTTCATCTAGCCAAAGTCAGGAGCAAGAGAATAATTAATTAATTAAATACTTACAAAAGTGGTGAAGAGGTAGTGATACTTGTAGTCATTCATCTGAAGCTGAAGAATCTAAAAATTGGAAAAATTAAAAAAAAAAACATACAAAATCCAAAAATTTCATTTCAACAGCATATTGACCTACCGTACGTAAAAAGTGATGCATATGCTTGGTTTTCGTGTCGACAATTAAATTTCTAATCTCCTTCATTTTGATTTCAGACAAAACCTGCCTGTAAGAATCGGGATCAGCCTGTCTCAGATGAACCTCGATGTCCCGTGTCCTTGGAGATCTGGCCAGCTCACGAAGTTTGACCAAACCTGTTGAAGAAAATTTTGTGTTACTTGTAACTTAACTTTTTTTTTTTCAAATTTCTCAAGTAAAATACCATTCACTCCACATTTAACTCATCGACAGGCAGAGTGACTCGTTTCGCTAGTTAAATGGACGGAAACCTGTAAATCGCGGCACCCGATGAAATCAATACTGGCACGCGTCTAAGTAATCAAGGTATCATCTCAACTTGTGGGTCTTCGCCGAGGTTCGCCAGTTCGTTCCCCTCCAAGTTTACGCGAAACTCTAAGAGACAGGGTTGAATAAACCCTGGGATTGGGGGGGTGGTCGGGCAGGGCCAGATAGCGAGTCCACCAAGTAAAATCAGTTGCAGTTGACTTGAGTCAACTTGAATTGCGTAAATAAAGACTCGTGGTGGTTTTATCGCTTTGATGGAAATTCAGCGAAATGATGCTGGGATCGGTACACGAGGATGAACCAGGAGGAAAGGGTTGTTTACGCTGTGTATGTAAAATATACCAGACCCGTCATATACATGACTGTCCTTCCCCCTTTATACGGATAAGTTTACTATGTTAATTTAAAAAATTTTTATTTACATCAGCAAAGTTGCGCGAGTCATGAGTTTTTTTAATACACGTGAATAATTCAATACGGCGCTTAATTTCGTTTGGATTCATTTTTTTAACTTTGGAGCAGTTGGTACTGCCGTGAATGGCTGCTGATGAGGACTCGACAAACTCGCTGATAAATCAATGAAGGACCAGGCAGGATGTTCGAAATATGTGGAAGCTCCGCGACCAAGAAGTGCCCCAGGATAATTGACTGAATAGGCTGCGATTTTGGAAGAAAAAAAAAAAACATTGTCACGGACCAGGGGTAATTTCTCTAGGGAGAAAAAAATGTGCCGTATAGGTGGTCCTGAGGCAGAGAAAGAAAAACAAAAACCTGGGGGGGGGGGATGAAAGCAGAAATAGAAAAGAGACGGGAGAAGATTTAAGCAATTGAGATCGTTGGTGAATTATAAGAGAAAATGAAAGAAAAAATTTTATGATTTAAAAAATTCATCAATTAATTTGATAAAACTTCAATTGCAACTATTGAATTGCACTATATAAATGAGCGTTTTATGGCTAGTTCATCCATGGTATTTTTTTTTTTTTCATCCCCTATAACGGGGTCGCTCCATTTTTATAGTAGCAAGGATATTAATGGAGCTCCTTGAGGATCGGACATTTCCCACGGGAGGGCGCTGGCTTTTCTGGGAAGAGTCCTGGCAAATCAGGATAACGATACCGTAAAGGATCTCAGAATGGAGAGAATCGTAAAGTTCTGCGGTTGGTAATCGAGAGAGCATTGATGTGGCCATTTTTTGCCCTTTTCCGTTTTTTTTTTCTTCCTTTTTTCCTCCCTTTTCCTTTCATCCCTCATACAAGTCTTCGTAAAACTCCTCCGAGCCCAGGACGGGGATGGAGCCTCTTTACGATTACGATTACCGTACGCAATATCGCGGCGTTAACTTTATTTACGAGGGGTAATTGAAGTCCTCGCAATGTTTTATTATTCCATCCCCTCCAGTGAGGGTGAAGGGGCGGAGGGGTTGGCGGGAGCCAAGCTGCGAGAAAAATTGCGCATGGATACGGAGATGCCCTCGTGGCTGTTAAGTCGCCTGCCTTTTTCCGCAGCCTCCGTGAGGATTGGTACTCGGATCCGGGAGGGGATGAAAACTTTAGGAGATTGTCCCTCGGGAATAAGCGTTGTAAGGGTGGCGATGAAAATCTAGAGGATCGGATTTAGGCTGGTTCGCGTTGATTTAAGTTTTAAAATGCCGTCTTATCCCATCTCGGGCGTAACCAGGGATGCTGGGAGGGATGAGATCTTCGGCGACGGACAAATCGAAAATTGTGATACGGAGGAGTAAAGGGATGAAAATATAAATGGACGCCGATGTACACGCAAGTGCGAAATATGAATTTCCGTATCTTGGCAACCCGTAAGATTGGCTCTTGCCAATGAGAACTGGACGGCAATAAATTGGCAAACCGATTGTGCGATAAGAACAATTATTATACTTCGTCGATATATTTATGCGAAATTACGATAGCATCGTTATTCACCTGTTAGACAAATTGGAATAAATCGAATTTTTATATCCGTGTCTGCGTAGCAGTTCTTAAGTAGACATATACCTGTGTAACGTTCAACCGAGTAAATATAATAATTTTGAAAATAAAAGGGTGTACCAAGAAATGGTTGAGAACTGAATTAGAGATGAATGAGAGATCTTGTAAATGGGGGATGTTCGGCGAACAAAGGGGTAGATTCTTGTTCTGTCACTCTCGTCCTTATTGGCCAGGTACAAATTGAATTTACAATTGCGTTTTGGCATTCCATTGTTAAGCCAGCGTTCGCACACGGCTGCTGTATTACACTTGTGGATTCCCCGTCGAAGGACGACGACGTTCCTGAAGCCGCCGCAGGATTCCTTAGCGCTTCGAGTCAGGATCCTGGCTGAATTCGTATCCTTATACGTCCTGCGAATCGCCAATGAACTTCGTCTCTCCATTTACCGACTATTGTAGGATTCCGCACGTTTTTTTATTCCTTCGACTATTGGACGGCAAATGCGTTCCGGGCGGAATCGGACTCGGAAGGACAATGGCCTTGATGGAAGGACCAAGACTCGAGAATTCGAAGTTCTGACAATTTCAAGGACCAAGAGATGGGAAGTCCTGTTATCCGGACTACTGCAGACGGCGAGGAAAGATTTTCAAGACTGGAGTAACGAAAGGATTCGTTTGAAGATTCCTCAGGATCCTGGATACCGTTTTCTTTTAGCTTCCATATACTTTTGTCCTTTTCCGACTCCGAGCACGAGACAAAAAAGGAAGGGACGACATCCCACGAAGAGGATCTTCCACGGACAATCGAGCAATTAATTTTTTCTCCTTTGGGGCATTTTTTTCCGAATTCCATAAATACTACAATTTAATCGGGGATTCAGCAGATTTTTCACAAGGTCCTAAACCCTTCCCGGATACCGATCAGGGCGGATCCGCTTCTTAATTTTTAATTCTTTATTCCATAAGGTTCGATTCAAGAATTCAGCCCTCTCATCGGTTCGTCCTATCTAAACGGGCGAGCAGGGCCCAAACCCTAATTGGTAAGACGTGCCAGTAGATACAGCCACTAAGGAATCAGACTTAAAGCAGATAATGTCAAATGGACGAAATCCTGCAGGATCTTCTCTCTGGATAATAATTTAATCAACCATAACCGTAAAAAAACGTCACTAATATTCGCTCTAACGTATGACAACCAAGATTCCAACAGTCGACGAAATTATCGAGTGAAATAGGAAAAGGCGTGAGGAAAGTGAAAAACAGGGGATTCGAGTAAATCTGTAGGATCGTACGAAACGCTAACGTCCTAATCGTCGAAAGCTGCTTCGACGAGTAGATAAGCTCGAGGGTGGTTCCGGGGTTTGAACGGCTGCTGATATGTGGGAATTGGGGTAGTTCTAAAGGGATGAGTGGAACAAGGAATAAAGGAATCCGGAGAAGGAGGCGAATGGGATAGTATAGTCATAGGGTGGGAAAGGATTCGGGAGCAGGAAGGATCAGGAGGAAACGTTTCAGGATTCGGACATTTCACTTGGCAATTTTACTCCCACCGTGTATATAGGGGTAGGTATACCTGGACCATAATATTGAAACACATTCTTTACATTTTCCTTGGATTTTCCTCTTCGCTCCGTGACGTCACTGTATACGTATGATTTTTTTTGCCTCTAATCCAAATGGACCACCGAACTGTCAGGTTAAACGGAAAAAATCTTATCACCATAGAAACGGCCCATAAACGCTGATTAATTGCCCGCCATTACATAGTTCACTGGGAACATTATACGGCTGATTATGGGACGTACCGCATTATCCTTCATAGTGATTGATGATGAACATCATGCTGGACCTACGTAAGTCACGTAATACTTGAACCGTCCTACGGTAAGCAACGTTTGAAAATTATATTACTGTGGTATACGAAATTCTTATATGTATTTTCCTTATATGGTCATTTTTATGGATCTTTGGTATAATCGAGATATTTCTGGTAAAACACGTGCCACTCATTACGATAGGTTGGTAGATTATTAAATTAAAATTATTACATCGGGAACTTAATTGATCGCAAATAATTATACACATTATTCTAAACTAGCAGTCATTGATGATCTTCGTTAATTATTGGCATCTCGTTGCACTTAACGACGTTATTCGATCCCAGCATCGCGACGCGCTTTAACAATGATAATGGAGATGAAAGCGTGGCGTCGAAATCGACAAAAATTTGAGAAGACAAAAAATGCTGAATTTTCAAATTTTTCAAATTTAAAAAAAAATACTCACCGTAGTCGTCCTCGTAGATGATGGCCACCTTGGTCCAGTTGAGAAACGCCATGACGTCCTGATAAGCGGTATTGAGCAATGTTTGTGCGGGGTGCAGATTGATACTGAACTCCTTGGCTTCCGCATCCAGGTCCAGCCTGGCTTCCAGGTGCGGAATGTCCAGGGCATCGCAGATGCTGTGTATGTGCTGGCCCAATATTGGGTCCGAGGGCCCAAAGACTGCCAGCACGCCGAATTTGACCTGTTGGCAGGCTGCAATTGAAAATTATTACTAAACCTACTGTATTGGAGAAATTAACAATCAAAATAATAACAATCATAATATTATCCCATTGTATTCTCTAGTATTCCGCCTCATATATATATATATATATAATTCCATCGAACTGAGTAATCGAAAAATTTATTACTATAATTTATAAAGCCCATTGCAGTGAATCAATCTCAAAATTCCATTTCACCAGCATCCGAAAATTTGGCCGTTCGCTTTGTTCGCTGAGGTAATAAAAATTTATTGATCACAGGTATCGACTATTCTTTACAGTCGGCAAGTAGTCTTAGTATGCATCTAGTCAGACAGTTTTAATAGCAGCGCGTTAGTGGTCTCCATTGTTCATGTTCGATAAAGGGTTAACGATGATGAGGACAAATTATGTGTTGTATGTTGCATGGTAATCGGAGGGTGAACTACCCCTGGTACCTGACGGCACTATTCGAGGTAATAACTTTTAAGGGTGGAACGCCAGCGATTCCAGTCGGAGCTAGTCGCGTCTCCCTGACATCACGTAACTTTTCAGGGGTCGCTCCTGTGTCCGTATGTAGGATCTAAAATTCTATATCCACGCATGAGACAAGGGGTGGGTTGCTGGAGGGTGAAAGGGGGCACACCGAGAGAGAAATATAGGACATGTGTGTATATATATATTTAAAGGGGGCGGTCGGCCGCGTGTCTCTCGTCGGGGTTATCTTCCACTAGTTCTAAGGGTTGTTATGGTCGACCAGGGGCCTATATACAACTCTGTAACCAACCCCGGTATTCTACCAAGTTAAGTGCCCACCCTGTCTGCACACCCCCTGGATCCCCATGCTCCCTCGCATCCTCCAACTTCCTCTGACCTATAGCCTACGTCCGCTGACTCTGTCCACTAGGTATTCATCATCGAAGTTTGCTATTCTGTCGTCACGGTAAGTTTACAGAGTTCCGAGAGATAGATTATTTTTTAGGGGGGGGGGGGGGAAACATTACTCTCCATTCGTACCCCTCGCCCAAATTTATTTGAAATTTATAAATTCCGGCTTTTTATTATGCTTCTCGTATGATATGCCTCGGGATTGTATTTTACGAGCAAATCTCATAATAAATCAGAATCCCAAACGGGTCGTCGGAGTCCATTTTGTTCCTGGCGCGTGTTTGGTATTTCATTTATTTTTTAATATCCGCTCCTTCCTCATCCTCGTTTCTTACAACCCTGCTATTTCTGGGGTCCCTAGGATCTCTAATATACTACGTCTAACATTTTCGACCCTCGAAAAATTTCAAATTCATCCAATGCCATACACGACCGTAATTCTGTTTTTTTTTTATAATGACCTACTATGTATGTATGTATGGAGGTACAGGTATCAATACGATACAGGGATATTGTTTGACCTTTGACCTAACGAATTTCAAAATTGTACAATCTTTTTTTTTTTTTTTACTTTTCTACCATCCTTTGATGTGGTACTGGTCGAAAGCACCGAGATTTTAGGATCTTTCGTGCACCAGCAGAAAATACCTTATAATTTCGTATATCAAGCAGAAAATAGAAACTCGACGTCCAACATTTCTCTCCCCATTTCGCTTTTCCGTCTAGCTGAAAAGTAATAATGCTGCTTTCTATGGGGCAAACAAACACGGCCATTTCGACGTTATACGTCGCTTTTAGCGGACGATGCTTTTAGACGACGACTGGAAATGCGAACTGCCAATCTACGAGTATATTTCCCAGTCGTAATCCTCAGTGACGTACACGATACCGATTAGTATGTCCGAGTTCTGGATTAGCTGGACTTTGTTTCGGTAAATAAATTCCATTTTGGTTTATTGCCTTTGGCCGCCTTCCGTTCCGGAAATCCCTAATAATTACTGGCAATCTGGTCGCCGAGACAGGCTCAGGGAACAAATCGATTCGTCGAGCAAGAAATCTTACGGTACCGGATACGGTCCATTGGGGTCACGCACCTTTCCGATACACAATACATGTATCGATAGGTCGCACAGTTTAATCTCAGACAGAGAGAAGGGTCAAGGATCGAACTGGACCGTATTGGAAGTGGACCGAGGACAGTTTTACTGCTTGAGAAATAAAAAAAAAAATTTCAATGGTCTGAGATAAAAAATGGTCAAATCGTAAAGAAGCCCTATAATTTTTGGAGGCAGAATTCGAGAGGTCAACTAACCGGAAGTGGTTCTATAGACGAAAGTAAATCTTGACTTCGGATTAGTCGACGTTCTCGGATTCTCATAGATACGAATCTTTAGGGATTTTCTAAAGTTATATTCAAAATTGAACAAAAACAAAAAAAAATAAATAAAAAATTCTACATCGTGAATAAAAAGTCCAAAAAAATTCCACTGGCTCACGGAATTCTGTCAGAGAACACCGACACTTATTTATTGTCTCCTGACAAATGAAGCCCCCCGCTCATTGGACAACAACTGTCTACGAAAAAAGGGAATGGAAAAAAAAAGTAAGATTAAAAAACTAAAGGACAAGAGTAATGCCCTAAAAAAACTTTTTCACGAGTCCCTTCGGTGGTCCTTGCAATGGCGTCCTTGCAAAATGGTCGCATTAATCCTTCTTGGGATTCTCTTACCCGTTCTTCTTCAGGATCTTTCTGACAAGGTCTTCCCGCTAGAATTGACTATTCCCTCGGGACTCTGGGAGAAACGTGGTTCTGGCACGAGTCTCTGCCTTAGGCAGACACCCACAGGCAAATAAACACTGGCGCTTGGCACACCAGGACCTCCAGGTCTGCCAACGCCGTCACGCACTTGCGTATTTTACCTACCCGGGGGGAGGAATGGAACTTGTCCCCCCACTTAGTCTCCGCAGCTCCTGAGCTTCCTTCGAGCTTCGCTATCCCGCGGGATTATTCATACGTGTATATATGTATATATATATGTATATCTGAAGAAACTTGGGGAAACTCAACCCAGACACATAATTATTCGGGACTTTTAGGAAGAGAGTATTGCCAGGTCATTGCCAAGGAACGTTTTAGCAGAATTTTCTCTCTGGTGCTCGTAAGGGTGGAGAAGGTGGGTGGCGATAGTGTCGAGCAAGAAAAGAGGAATCGTAAAAAAAGAAAGAGAGTCCTGCGCTTTGCCAAAAGTCAAGAAAATTTTACAGTACGTACTGTAAATTATTGTAAAAGTATAGATGGTATGCAGGTGCATGAATTTTTATTGAAATTTGTTTTATCGCACAAATTGTTACGAACTTTCTTCTCGCTCAAGTTTTTTTTTGGATATAAGTTTGTTTTCCTAAATTTCAATTCGTTTCAGGAAAAGGCGAACGCGATTTGTTGACGATATCGTTACTTTTGGAAATTTTGAAATTGCTATATAATCATATGTACCGTAATGAAATAAAAAAAAAAAATGAAACCAATCATTATTCTTTGTGTTTATATTTTTTTTTATTTTTATGTCTGCCTCCTTACTGGGGATAAGACAAGACGAATTCCCAAAGGACCTACGAGGAAATGATTTGAGAAACTTTTGCGGTGTTATGTGCCCGATTTCGAAAAGCAAAAAAGATGCTTTGCTTTTTGATTAATTCATGACGAAATTCTCGTTAAAAGATCAATGCACTCCTAAAACTCGATTCATCTCGCTTCGCCACTTTTATTTTCTCTTTCGCTCTCTTTTTCTCCCCGCCCCCCCCCCCGCCCTTCATCCCTTTACGCCAATTACTTATAATTGGAGATTAACGACCTCGCACCATCCTCTGACAGCTCCGCTCGCGCTCATCCATAAATGCACATGTCTAGGATGTACGTGCTGGTTGAATAATTAGTCAATCCAATCAGCCACCCCTTAGATTTATCATTTCTGATTATTGTCAGAAGCGTGATAACCAGATAACAATAATATACAAATTTTTCAAATTATCCTCATAGTTTACCTCGGCAATAAAAGAAAAAAAAGTTTTAATGTGATATAAGATAACGAGTCTATGCTTCATTTTTACGGCCACATTGACGGAAGTTATCTCGATCAGACTCTTGTTCCTAAAAAAATGATAACTAAGACGATAATCGATATCGTTCAATCGAACGATTTCGAATTCTTTTATTCTCGAAATGTAAATTGTCCATTGATTCTTATCGCAATGACCTGTGACATTCCTCAGCGCTTCAGTGATAACTACCATTATATTTTTCCCTCACTATTTTTTTTTATCCGGAAGCTTTGATCGTGCAATTTAAAAAAATTTGTCTTAATTAACGTTTCGATATACGTAAAAGACTTGGATCGAATATAGATCGATCTTCAAGTACATTTTCCTGAAAAAATTCAAAGGATAAGATCGCGAAATT
The DNA here is from genome assembly GCA_030264185.1 of Cephus rjabovi. NCBI lineage: Eukaryota > Metazoa > Arthropoda > Insecta > Hymenoptera > Cephidae > Cephus > Cephus rjabovi. Next base: position 1,243,943 of record JASCRG010000463.1, on the reverse strand, counting down.
CAAACAGGATTGGACGATTCGTATGAAAAATTTGCGGTTGAGAGAATTTTCATGCGACGACGTAAAGAGAAATCCTGACAAAAGGATTTTCGTGTCCATTTGCTCCGTAAGGGAGGAAAACGTACGGATCTGGGAATTATGCTTACTACCCTTCTATTTTATCATCCTATCCCATTATCATCGTACGATTGTACCGCATGATATCGTTGCACCACAATACCATTGTACCGTGGTACAAGAAAGGTCCCTATGGTGACCTTTCGCAAGCACCCTTTTCTCCACCGAAAGCTATAGCAGATTAAAGGGAAACAATCGCTGAAACATTTCGCCTGGTAATTCCGTAAATCGTGGCAACCCTCTCGCGTCGATTAATTTTCTTACTAATCGTCGAGTTACGACGGGGGCTGCTTTTACGGTTCCTTTTCTAGCCCGTGCCAAGCTACTCGTCGAGAGTAAGGCTGACTCCTAGTGAATTGCAATAGGCAATGCCTTTGAGGGATGAAAGAAGTAAGAGAGGCTTGGACCTGTGGAGGGTGAAAGAGGGGGTCGAGAAAAAATAAGAGAAACTCCAGCAACCTCTCTTTAACTAAGCAGAGAAAAAACCCTCGGTAATTAACATTTTTTAAAATCCATCTTGCCTCGTACAAAATTTCACTAACCCTCGGGCGTTTTTTTTTTAGGTCACTTACGAGGGAAACCGTAGATGGAAGAGAGAGTCAGAGGGTGGCTAAGGGAAAGTCCTTTTACTCGAAAACCCTCAAAGCTATTTAACTTTCGCATTTAATTCGAGGATGAATAAATATACCGAAAATCTCCGAGGTTTTGGTGCTATATGTTTTTTCAGTTTTACGGACAAGATTTTTCAACCCCTGTACAAGGGGTGTCAAAAGTCTCTTAAAGAAACGGCGACAAAGAGACCGTTCAAAATAACAACCATGAAATATTCAATACGGCATCTGCGTTATATACGATACGGGGTGGCCAAGAAAAAAAATGAAATTCACAAAGAGCTTTCGCAAATCCTCCCTGAAATAGGCTTATGGCTTCGGTCTGATTCTTCACAGGCCTTTTCTACTTTAGCCTCCTTGGCTCGGATTTTATCTACCCTTCCGCTACGTACCTTGCGCCTCTGCATCTTTCCTGCGTCTTATACCATGCCTACTGCGCTATACAACGTACCGCTCTAGCTTGTCTGACTAGGTGAGGGGATGCTCCACTCGATCGAATTTCGACTGTCGATTCTGTCGCGTTTTCAGACTCGACTCGGGGGATCGAGGATCCCGAAGACCCGGACCTCTCTACTGGGCCACTCTTACGGATCGGGGACAAACGTGAAGTGGGCTCCTCGAGCACGCGGGATGACGTCACGTCCTCGTCTCAACGAGGCATCGACGTCGCGACGACAATGCTCTCCTTATGCGGGACTCTGTGAACTCTGTCTATCAGCAATACTTCGAAACTGTATGACGGTAACCATTTTCAGGGTGAAACAGCCTCTAGTCGCTTTTGGTTATTTACACGGGGAATAAGGACGACGTGGAAATTTGGGGATTACCTGTAGAAACCGACAGTTTTAGTCCGAGTGTATTGTCCTTGGCAGGATATATTCTTTTTTTTTAAATATAAAATTTTCGTTTATCGTACGTTTCCTGGATTGGCGTGGGTACTGCAGATTTCTTTTTTTACCGACAGAATCATCAAGACGAAATAGCACGTATTTAATTCGCCCTGTTGAACTCTGCAATGATTCCAGAATATTTTTCTTTTACTTTAACGACGGTCCTAAAGTTCAAAGGTCATCTCGTTTCAAGGGCCATCTCATTATACCCATTTCTTTAATTGTTCCCACTCTGACCATGTATTCCAGGTATTATACTTCGGGCGGAGCGAGTACTTTTTATGATCCTTTTGTAATGGGACTACAGTCTTTGGTGTCCTGATTTTCCAGGACCCTCATTCCTGAGTGACTATCGCGCGCCTATGGTTCCTACAGATAGGTCCTGCCCCGCCACCTCACTCCCGAATATAACCGTAAAATCAAAAAGCCGGAGGAGCCAACCCCTGATAAGGTTTTATAGTGACGAGATGGGCCCAGGGCCAGCAACAGGAAATGCTGTCTCTATGTAAAGCAGTATCTAATATCTGTATCCTTGGAAATCGTTGCCCGTCCAAAACTTCCTGTTTCCCATTTCAATACAAAATAAAATTCCTGCCCGCCCGTCGATTATCGGAAATTTCAGAGATACAAAAAAATGGTCGCTACGTGCTTCCAAGCGAAACCTTTTTTTTTTCTTCCCCATCACCTCCACGATTCAGACTGTCGCGTTATTTTGGGATTTTGTCAAATTTATTTAATTTCGTCAATCGGCAAAAAAAAGTTGGACCATAGTCGAGCACCGGATGATTTTTCGAATTTAACTTCCGGCAGAGATCTCTGTTCTTGGCAGCCAAGATAGGTAAAGCCTCGAATGGTCTCGGGTAGTAAGATAAAGAGAGCAGACGTAAAATTTAGTAGATGAAAAAAGAGGAGAAAAATCAGGACGAGAACCGTAAGACGAGATCCTTTCGACCGTTCCTTTCTTCTACTCAACCCCACAGCATCCCTTTTTCTTTTTTTTTTTTCATCCCTTATTTTTCGAGGAGTATGGATATCCGCAGGTTTCTTGGCCGCGTGCCCTGGGATAATCGCTCGTAACTAATTGCCGATGAGAATGAAAATTTACGATGACGAAAGTCAAACGAGCGACGAAAAGAAGTCTGATGAAAGAGAAACGAAAAAAAAAAATATAAAAAACGAGGGTGGAGTTGAATTTTTTTTTAATTTATCTTTTTATACCACCTACTATCCTATAGCGTGCACGACCGTGCGAGGTAAATCCTCTTAAATGGCATTTTTGTATTTGTTGTACACGTTGATACTCTCTCTTATCGTTTATCAGTTACCGTGCAGCATCCCGTCAGCCGAAAAGACTCGAGCGCGTCGAATTAACGTTGATATTGAATTTTATCGGGTTTGCGTATCTACGTATACAGACAGTAGAGGTTGTAGGTTGTAGGTCGCAGCTGTTGGGCATTAGATGTATAGTGTGTGCTTTCGAAAGAGAGTGGCAAATAGAGTTCAAGGAATTCGATGCCGACTATTGCCACTTCACTTTTATTCTCTTCCTTCCACAACCCCCTTTTCCCCTTTTGCCCCTCACTCGGCTTTCCGCTACCCTTTCACCTTTCTTCCTTTCCCCGTTCTCCCGTCCTTCCCTAATGGTCCCTAGCATCGTCGTCCACTGTACTCACGTCCCGTACAAGTCTGGCTACGAACAGGCTATTTCTACTTCTCCTCGGGACTTCCTTATTGGCACTCGGAGCCATCGAGTTATTGCTGTTATCAGCCTTGATTACTTTTCGGAGTATTTAACGCCGTTTACACAACTACCCCCGATCGTTATACGTAAATTTACATTTTAATTAATCGCCCTTAATGTTACTCGACGTTTACTTTATGGTAATTTTACACGTGGGAATGGTACTGATCGCTAATTAGTCCTTTTGTCTGGATCGGTCTTTTACCGGTAATTTCAATAAGACATGTTTTTTTTTTATTAGAAACTTTTTTGAATTCTGCAACATTAGTTTCACGTGATCGTGGCAAATGATAAACACATCGTGACTAGGGGTTGTAACTCAGGAATTTCCATGGTGGTCGCCATACCCACCCTTATAATATTCTGACACTCCATTTGGACTTTTAGCTTCAGCCTTTTAAAGCAGGGTGAGTCTTTCCCTGGCACGTGAAGCGTAAGGAATAGAGTAAAGGAAAGGAGAAAAAAAATAGAAAAAAAGAAGTGAACGAGAGAGGGGTTAAAAAAAAAGAAGAAAAAACGAAAAAGAAAGGTTAAAAGTTCCAAGTAGATATCGGCGTGCCATTCGAGAGTATTCTTGGTGGGATGCTGAGAGAAAAGAGACGTGAGATTGCAGAGGGATGAAAGTAAAGGGTAGGAGGGAGTTTCCCGAAAAATCGTTCCAGGATGAGTTAATCGCACGGAAACCTTTTGCTCTGGAAATTCGCCCTTTCTCTCTCTCTCTCACACACACTCCCAACCTCTCCTATCCTATTCCGCGTCTTTATCTTTTAACTCCTAACATCCCCATGGTAACGGCCTAGAGATTTTACAGATGGGGATTTCCACACATGTTCTCGGACATTACGTGGGATCTGAAAGACGTAACGAGTCATTGGGTGGAAATAAAATTATTGTAAAAAAAAATTTCGAAATTCATCACGGTAGAAGGAAAATCTGTATTTCTCCGTCAATAATTTGTCTATTGTCAATCTTCGATTTTGTCGTTTCGTACATACGTGCAATAATTATTTTTAACCTTTATGTCTAATGTTATTTTAATTGACAAAAAATTATCTTCCCCAAAGAGCGTCCTTACAAGGGTTAAATCTGCTTCCGATTTACGCGATACGTGATAACGAGTAACTCACCCTTTTTGGATGCGTGAAACGAATCATCTTTGAGGACGTATTGGACGTCGTAATGCAACGTGGTCTTGGGCAGTATAATCTTTTCCCTGTTGATCCTGGAGACTGCGTACTTGAACGCCAGCTCGATACTGCTATCCTTTTGGTCATGAGTGAATATCGCACCTGAAAATTCAAAGAAGAAAAAGAAAAATATCAGACATCAGAAGTGAATCGAGCAACAAAAAATTAAGATTCAAAAAATTTTTAGTTGCAGACACATACAAAGCCCAATAGCTTTTTGGGTCGGATTTTGAAAAAAATGTTATCATGTAATAAGGAACAAAGTTAATTTCCAATATTACTAGTTACTGCCGCTATGGAGCAGCTGGTAAGGACACAGAGAGATGCAGATCGAGAGATAGAGAGAGACAGACATTCAATATACTCCCTATTCGCGCATATACATTCCGATATCAAAGATACGTGACGCAAGTCCAAAGATAGTCCTTGGAAGAATACACGAGTGGCTAAGAGATTTTTCCCAAGTCAGCATCCACTCGATATCCAGGAAAGCCATTAAGAGGAGGTGCATATAAAACTTGGCAAAAATCGAAAATCTCTTCCCAAGCTTCTCACAGTTCGACTTCCGCCAATACTTCCTCCGGGCGCGGAGCAAGCTCAGAGATAGAGAGAGAGAGAGAGAGAGAGAGAGAGAGAGAGCAACCTATCGAGTGCCAAGAGTGCTTTTCGAGAGAGAAAAGAAAGGCGAGTGTGTGGGGTGCATAGCGCGGAGGTTAGGGTTGGGTTGGATTCGCTTAGACCTGGCTAGCGCAAGATCTGCATTCCATGGGAGACTACCCTTTTCTTGGGCCCCCCTCCGCCCCCCCCTGTCCTCGAGTGCCAGAGCACACTCATTTACTAATTGCTGATCGATGCTGCTGATGGAGTGCATCTGGAGGCCGATGTCAAGGACTGCGTAATGGGGCTCGCTATTAAAAGGGATACCGACGCCGGAGACGACGCCTCGATCAGGGGCGTCCGTTTGTCCTGGGTCTTGTCAAGTGCGCCAAACGATTCTCAGCTCCCACGTAAAATTTCTCTTGAATTAGTTGGACGATGCTGCGAGAAATCTCGGTAGGAGATTTCAAAACTTTTTTTTTTTTTTTTTTTTTTTTAATACTTTCTTCGACCTTCTCTCTTTCACTTCGCCCTCTGGTCAGGAAAAAACATTTCAGCCTCATACAATATACATACAGCTATCTCCAAAGTAATCCTCTCAAACGCCTCCAGCTGTTTACCATACGGACACTGGATGTTCCCTGCTCGTTCGTGTCTTTCCGTAACAACTCGGCCGCATTCGGAAATACCCGGAGACCCTCGTGCCAGTAACCTACAACCTCAGGCCGATCGTCCTGATAGCCGCTTTGATCTTTCGACGTCTCTTCAATGACGTATGCAAAGAGCTATCTGAGATTAGCGCCAAGGTGGATCCCTCGGCGTAAGGGTTGCCAATGAAAGGAGGGGTGCAAGGGGTGACTGGGGTATATTTTCACTCTTGAAAGATTCGTATCAAGTGCTTATTTAAAAATAGGTGCATTCAAGCTTTCGAGAAAGCTACTGGACGTCTGATCACGATGAACTTGTCTCTTATTTCCCTAGGTCCAAAGTATAATATATTGTTAGCCTCGTGAGAGATAATCTCGTTCACTTTAATTCACTGATTAAAATTCGCTGAGGGTCCTGGAACCAAATTAATTAGAGTTAGGTATATACTTCTGGTCCAGGACCGTCGATATTTCCGTGTCGAAAGACTTATGGGATTGCCATGGAGATTGGTGATCCTCCTCCAGGGATGCTGGGCAGCTCGGAAGGCCTAGTGCTAATTAATGTATTTCTATCACGTAAAGGGTCATTTAAATTTTGTCCAGTTAGGATTGATCATCTACAATGCTCGCTTTATTTTTTATGTATAACCTGTATTTTCGGACTTTTCGCAACTTCGTTTAATATAACATGTATATCCTGCATGAATTTTCCCCATCGTTATGCCACGGGATCTCCCGGCCAAGAAGAAGTAGTAGATGCCTCGTGAGGTCAGACGCGCACGAGGTCGTTTTACTGATGAAAGCAGCCACGAAGGTCCAGCATACGAGGCACCAGGAAGAAACTGCCTGAAAGTAACTTTACTCTCGAGGTTCGCTCGGGTAGCTTTTACACGGCTGGGAGGTTGGGCTCTTGCGTGTCCTGAGTTTACCGGAAAATTTTCCGAGCGGCCGGGACTCGGCCTTCATTACGCAAGAAACTTTGAACGGCACGTGAAACGCATCGGGGAGAGAAAACCCGTTCGCCATAACTTTTCTTTTCTCTTAACTCTCTTCTCGGTACCTTATTTATCCGCCGTTGATTTCGTCCGATGCTTGAGTTAATTTTTTTTATAATTTCTTTTCTCTTCAAAATATATGAATTATAATTTATCTTATCGAGACGAAAGAATTTGATCGATCAAATTTTTTTTTTTTTTTTTTTTTTTTTTAATTAAGATTCTCATCGACTCCGTTGCCACTATAGGGAAAAAGGGCATTTGCTTCCCTTTAGTTTTCTCAGTCTTCGTAATCCGTATCGCCTGCAAGTATTAAGTATTAAACTGGTATTAAATGGAAAAGTTTCTTTAGCATAGAGAAAAGTGATTTAAATGTTGAAGATTTTCAAGATGGGAAATGGAAGCTGCTGTAGGCTTTAGGTGGGAGGGAAGATACGAGATATCACTAGGTAGATAAGAACGATGCTGGAGATGGGACGGAATAATTTCAATTGCCAACGACAGTTTCGGAACTAATGTTAAATCTTGGGATTGCAGCTATGAATAATTATAATTCTATTAAAAAGTTAATTAATCGAGCCAAGAATCTTTAACGGTGATTCAGTCATGGATGCCCGAGACAAGAAGAAATTAATTCGGATGCGCAGTCGGGTGTATTGGAAAATTTTGGAAAATTTTATTGGCAAAATTCTTCGGTCGTAATAATATATTTGTACGGTAACGTCTCCCCGGGTCAAAAAAACGCAAAATTGCGAGGATCGATTCCTGCAATTTCGCTAAATTACTTACATTCGCGAAAAATGGTCAAAAGTATAAAGGGACCTGTATCCGTATATCTAACGTTTGTCCAACTTTTCTCACTACGATCCTCCAAGTTTTTAGGATGCGATAACAGTCCGGGCCGATGGGACATTTTCGCAAGTTTCACCGAAGAAGATTTTTACCCAGGTCTATATGTATATATATATACACACACGTGTAAATGTGGTTTTTCCCATTGTTTTTCCTTTTTATCGAGTCCCAACCGTATGGCTATGCGATAGCACTACGTAGAGACATATACTATAAACCTCAGAAATCGTGTAAAAGTCGTTGCGATAAGTCCGTGGAGGATTGAGGAAATCGAGAAAATTGGGGGAAAAAAGTAATATAAGGGAAAAAAAGGAAGAGAAATAAAATCGAAGGAAAAGTATCAGAAAGTACGGAAGGAGTGAAAGAGGAAGCGAAAGAGAGAACGAGAGGACAAGCAGACTGTGTATTTACTGTTGGGAAGTAAAAAAACGGTGAAAAACTAGAAAATAGGAAATGGGGGAGGGGGGAGGAGGAGGAGGGATTACTTGGCCGGAAAGCTTAACGTGTGGTAATTCCTCGGATTATGGCTGCCACGTTTTTCTCCTGCCACACTTCGTCTTCCACACATAAAGCAACGCTACAACGTTACTCTTTACGCGGCTCTCCGGCCCTGACCCATTCTCTTGTTGTGCTATGACAAATGGACCATTTTACGTGAAACTACCAAACGTGAGCCGGGACAGATTTCGTCTGAAAAATTCACATCGTCGCTTTTCTCTATCTCTTTCTCTTCCATTCCGTTTCCATCTCTCTCTCAGTCTGTTCTATATTGACTGTCTTAGTTTAACATCCATCCCTCCCCTCTGCCCCTCACTCTTCTCCGTTTCACTTTACATGATTTTCGGCCAATTTCACGCAGACGTCTGCTCTCAATTTACATGTAAAATTCCTCGATAACTCCGATCTACGCCTAAATTTGAGTGCTGGTTAGATTTTGATATTTTTCAAAATTCTATTAAATATACATTCTTATTCGAAATCTCCTCGCGGGATCACAGAAGGAGAGGAAGCCGTGAATTCTCGCCTCTGGAATAACGTCGCTGCACTTTACATACGTATGTAACCAACCGCGTATGTCGTCATCATTCTCGTTTCCAAGAGCGAGCAACTTTTCCTGGCCATTTTCCGAAAATCTATAGCTACGTCACAAGTTGAAAACTCTGAGGTCCAGCATATCGGTATACGCGGTACAGTACGTAGGTAAACCAGAAATATCCTGCAGGAAAGGAAAATCCCGGTTATATTTTATTCTCCCGGCAGCGAACCGACTATAGAAATAAACTGGAACCGTCGTCGTCTACGACTGCATTGTAACTACGTGGAAACTTTGGTCTTAGACGAAGAGATTATTCCAAGAGTTGGAGAACCCCACCAGCGTCTCTGACTGGGAATATCCTCTCTTGAACAAGTAAAATTCACTATACCCCGTACGGGTTAATTTATCGTGTGGATATAGAAATTTGACAATTTTCACCCTTTTCGCTCTATACCGACCAACAGCCATTTGCGTCCGGAGGGATAGTATGGAAATTCGTTATTACTTCGAATTTGAAATACAGTAGCTGCTGGAGCCATTTTTCATAGGGATTTTCTAGTGGACTCGTTATAATTGATACCCGATATCAGTGTTCTGGCTTGTTTGAAAATGAGCCCGGCGACAGGCAATCCTATATACACCAGTAACCAGTTGGTTACACTGGGGGCTTTGGACTGGTCAATTTTATTGGAAAACTGCTACGTCCAAATGGCGTCTCTCATTGTCCTCGATTAGGACCAATTTATGAGAAGCTGTAACCCATTTCCGTCGCAATCGCTTTCGTTTCCTGTGAACGTAACCTTAATTCGATCTGATCGAAACCGTATGAACGTGAGTCAGTGACAATAGCTTTTTAGGTCCAACTTCACTGCCTTCGACTAATACTCGAGTTGAGGTTAGTCGCAACTGTTAACAGTGACCTATTGGATTTTCGAGAATTTTGTAAAATTGTATTACGAGCAAAAATTTTTTTAATCGTTCCAACTTCATACAGTGAAATGGTTTCGTATTTATAATATATCGAAATGCGGTTTTGCCTATTTGATTTATATTACTTTTTTTTTTTTCGAAAAATTCTATAGTATCTCTAATCCTCATGGAAGTCTGTGAATTCCATGGTATTATATTTAAAAAAAAATGGTCCATTGAGTATTCGCGATTTGCGACTCAACGATTAGAGTTATTATGAAGATAAAAAAAATACTGATAATATTTATCCAAATATTTATCAAACTTCGTACTGTATCATGTGTCAACATTATTTCCAGCCCCTGCAGAGTTTACGGATGCCTGGACCAATCCTGTATGCTTAAACCAACAATGCAATCTGCTTGTCTACCTCTCTATCTGTCTCTGTCTTTCTCACGGTATATATCCTATATAACTATGTTTATATAAGACATATATACTCCATACGTCCTGCATGTCTATTAGGATTGCCTGGTTTCCTGTTTCCACATAAACCAGACTAACAACGGGAATATCTCACCCAGTAAAAGGGCGCGAATTTCAAATATCAAGGAATTCGAAAAATTACCAAACTCTTTAGGTAAGTTATGAAATTATTTAAATTTCGCGCGAGACGAGTCTGGAGCAACGCGTACGCAGTTTATTTATAATTGCAGCTATAAGTAATTGCGATATCATGCGTACATTCTTCCGTCACGATAAGGATAATTAATAGTTTACACCTATCAACTTGAATTAATGCATTAGTTGCGCTAGTTAGTTTCCCTGCCAGCGGCTACAAGCGCTACTAACGAGTTATTAAGCTAATGCGACTCGTTAGTGGCTGTCCACAGTAGGAACTTAACCACTAGCTATTTTACAATTTATTATACGTACTTTTGCCTATTCGCCATTTTTCCTCATAAATTATTTCTCACTTCATTTCTCTCTTGAGAACAATATCAAAACAGGCTTAATGACCGTCACTTCATTGTAGTTCCAGTGCAGGGACGGACGTGAATGAAGATATTTTTGCAGGAGGGACCATTTTTTTTTTTTAATATTTTTTAACGCATCGACGGTGTACATATGGAAATGTACTTTCAGGGTAAAATAGAAGATCATAGGGGGGAAGACCGTTGGCTGATTTCTTGCTAAGGGAAACGCATGCAGACTTTGGGTCAAATGTCAACTTTCGTTATCCTTTCTTGGCTTAACCATAAAATGCAAAATGCAACCGCGCTCTGTGTTAAATAATTCAAAAAAATCATTCAGGGTTACAGCAAGAAAAGTTTATTTATATCTTTCTGAGGATGTGACGTCAATGCCTAAAATTCCACGTGGTACGGGAAGCACGTCATAAATTTGAAGATAAAAAGGAACGTCAGAAATCGATACACGCGTTTTATGTATCCGAGGTAGTTATTTATTTTTATTTATTTTTTTTTTTAAGATACCCGTGTCAGAGTTCAACAGGGGGATGAAGGTTAGCAGAGTAGAAAGGAAGCGAAACAAAGGGATGATCGGCCGGTGGTTCTTACGCCGGTACGACTTGCTCGAAGGGTGGGAATTCGAACCCTTTGGAGAGGAATCCAATAAGATCTCAATAACCGCAGCAATATGCCTCTATTTCTGAAGCCGTGTGGTTGGCATACCTTCAGCCAGGTTATACGGTAAGAAACCACAACGTTGTATCACGTTTCCGTGCTTCCCATGAATACGGAATCAACCCCGAGAAAATCCTTTTTCTTTTTTTTGATTTCGAACTGCTGGGGGTTGTTGTGGCGAGGATAAGGGTAGCCAGTGGATCGGCCGAGACTGCAGGTTCCTTCTTATCCCCCGACTCGACTGTGCTGTAAAGGCAGGAGGAAGTATCTTGCACGTCTTCGGGGGATGAACTTTGATTGGCTGATTATCGGGCTACAACTTTTACTCGATCGCTTTGCGCCACGATGTAATGCAAAAATTTCAAAGGGTGTCGTCGACTGCCGTGACTGGTTTTCTGGTAATTTTTTTTTTTTTTTTTCAGGGACGATGGTGAATTTGTAACCCTGTTTTATTCTACGTGTCAGAGAATTCGTAATACCGACTACAGGGTTGAAATATAATATCAGGGAGGCAGGGACCGATAGCGTAATGAGATGTAAGAGGGTTGATTGGGGGTTGATTTAAAATTTTTCTAACGACTCTTCGTGAAATTCCAATAATGAAATCGCTCGAAACGGTGACATCTGGTGTCTGTAACTTATTTAAGGAATGACAAACCCTTAGTGCAAGCTCCAGCTGGAGTTTTCATGAATTCCGTGTCCCACCGAAATTCGACTGTTCCCTCGTTTGACAAAAATAATAATCCAGGGGAAAGTGAATGGTATGCGATTATATATGAAAAAAAAGTGTTTGCGGAAGAGAAAAATAATTTTGTGCTACGAGGGACGACGTCTCTTTTTTTTTTTATACAAGATCCAGGAAAATGACAGAAAGGAACGATGGCTCAATGGCGTTTTCAATCGGATATGTCGTCAAAGTGAATCGTAAGGGAGTTCGATCGGATATGATCAGGACAATGGACACAATGAGAGTCGATCATTTTCTACTGGCACGCGATTCCCTTTTTTTCCATCCTTTTTTTCCCCATTCTTCCTTCCCTTAGTTCGTTCCTTTCTTTTTCTCCGAAATCCTCTTTTTTTTTTCTTTTTTTTTTTTCTTTTTTTATATCATTCTATCGGAATTCCAGATATACCCGACTCAACTTCAGGTCGAGATTTTCTCATCATCGACTCAAGGGCAACCACTCGAATCCCCGTATAAGAGCACTTTACGAGAGGATTCGAATTCGTAGATTTTGTTCAGCCATTTAACGGCGCTTCGATTTCGCCTTTTTACGTTCCTTCGGTTATTTAACGTTAACACGAAGTCTTAACGAGAGTCGGCTTACTTATACGGCGCCACCGTCGGACGATAAAATTTCGTCGATTCCTGACGTCATTTCGTCTACCGATTCGACAGTTCATTTTGGACTGAAATGAAAGAGAGAAAAAGAGATGGAGATAGACTAAAGCTCCATTAAAACGGCAGCAATCACGTGACCCGTGGATACAAAAGAAAGATCGAAAAAAATTTCGTAGATTTGACTGCCTGGCGCAATGGCGACGATTGCTGAATCTGACGCGCGAGGGTGGGTAGTGCCGGTGATTGATGTGGGAATATTATAAATCGGACTGACGCGCAGCGAATCGAACATATAAAAAACAAAAGGTACGAGAAAAAGAAAGAGTCGAATGTGTAAAAAAAAAAAATTGCGTAACAAAGTAAAAAGTTATAACACCCCGATGCTGATCGTTTATCGATCGAAGCCCGAAGAGAAAAGTCACCCTGACGCTTCGATCAAGGGAAATGAATAATATTTGATAACAAAAAAAACATTCATTTTTTGTCTTTCGTTTTCCCTCATCTTTCTCCATATATTTCATCCCCTTTCTTTTTTGACAACCTCCACCAACCTGTCACAACCCTTATTCCACCGAGCGGGTTAAGATCACTCAAAAGAAGTCTCGACACTTCATCCTGCAGTTTCTCCAATCTATTAACCATACTGCAGCTTCCGTGCTACCTGAGAGAGACACAACCCCCTTTAGCTTACAAGGGATGATTTTCTATCCCAAAGATTGCCTAGAAAAGTCAACTTTGCCCACTGCACCTTATTTCCTGGCAAATTTCATGTCCTATCAAAACATGCACAAGGCATTGTGCAATTCCACAGTAAACCCAATAAACATCAGGATGCGCGCGCAGATGAACAATTCCAGCAAGGCCAGGCAGTCGAGGGTCGCACCGAGTCTTCCGGGCTTAGTCGCCGTCTCGTGCAACGTTCATTAGAATAATTCCCGGATAAAAATAAAAAATCTCCTTGGTCAATTGCGCAAATGAAAATATCCAAGTGGCTGCAAAGTTTTCAAAAAGTTACAACTAGTCTAGACTACTCGCGTATCTCGTAAAACGACCAACCCCTGTAATCCTGACGGGGGTCACGTGCCTTAATTAGGTGCTAATCACAATGTCCCTGGTTACGACATTTTCGACACCCACCCTCGAATTTCAAGGGTGGCCGGAAGAGGGTGAAGTGGGGGGTGGGAGGGGGGGGGGGTGTACGATCCTCTTCACCAGTCTTCACCCCGGTTCATTTAATTAACGTCATTAACCGCAAGCAATTAGCATTGCTACCCCTTAGGAAAAGCCATCCCTCTTCACCCACCCGATGCCTAAGGGTAGTTGATTCGACGATAGTCGCGCAGGGACATAATTTCCCGTTCGCCCAGTAAACGACAAACCGCAACCGGAAACTCCTGGTTTGGACAACGACAACCTCTAACTGGGATGCCGACCCCCAATCTCTCCGAGGAGGACCAACCCACCCTTACTGCAACTAGGTGTGACCTCCCCCCGAACCCCCCGAGCCACCCCTTCTACCGTGACACCATACAGGGTCAACGCACGGGCCGCCGCAACCCCTGGCCAAATTCCAATTCCGTTCTGCGGCCGTGTATCTCTCTACCCACTTTCATCCCCTACGAAATGGTGTTTACACCTGGCTAAGAGTAAAATCTCCGGTCGTTAAGGGTTGGTGCGTATCCGATGCACCGAATAGGATGTTAGACTCGTAAGATTTTTCATGTACGTGATTGAGTTTTGAGTTTCAGGTTTTTTTTCTCCGATGGCCAATCGGAAGAAACGTTTAAAGAGGACGAGGGGGTGGGTGGGGAATACGCCCCTTGGCTGAAGCCCTCGAGTGTAATCGCATTACAACCCTCCGGTACAGCTCTCATTACGGCCCGACGGCACTCCATCAACCCCCTCGGCCGAAGGCTTTGACATTAAACCGAGGATTCCGCAGGGCGGCCGCGTTTCCGCGCCCAGCATACTTTTAATAATGTTATTTCATAGGATGCCAAGAATCACGGTAAGTAAGGGATGAATACGCCACTTTGAATTACCCCTTTGAACGCGTCACGTCTTAACTGTAGGGTACATGGGTAGCGGACACGTGGGAAGAGCATCGGAGTAAATTCAGCTTCGATTTCAACCCTTTTACGAGTATCGAACCAATTTTCTCGGATACGGACACAAAAATTTCGCAATGAAAGAGGAAAAAAAAAAAGATTAAAATATGCAAATGCGCAATTTGCAGTCGCGCCAAACCGGCTTCGCTATTACCCGAATGTCTAGACATCCCTACAGCAGGCCGACCGTAGTACGAGATACGAAATAGGGGATGAAAAATAAATATTTTTCTATAAGTTAAAACATATTTATTCGTAAATTCGCAACCAGTCTCATCCAAAGATCCAGTCTGGAGGAGAATGTAATTTGCGAATTTTACGTAAAAAACTTTTTTGTACATTATTCTCTTATGAGGCTATATACATCATATTATGTAGTATACACGAAAAAGCGCGAGAGTGGCTCGTTTTCATATAATTTTTTTGTCTTTTTCCCAAGTATTTCTAAATACGTCGAAATGCGGTTACGCCATCGAGAAGCACTGAGGTCCTGATGGGAGCTTCTCACTTTTGATGGACCCCACTGTTTTATGGTTACGTCCTCGCCTCCCGGAAAGCCGGGACAGTCGCGCCTAAAAATATGGTCCGCGTCAGGAGATTTTTCTCCCGAATATAAGGATATTAAAAGGCCGACTAAACCGGATACCGGAAGCTGTCTCGATCGTCCAGTCTCATTCACCCCTATAGGGGGATGATTTTATCGATGACTCAGCCAATAGGCCTAGGAGAGGCCCCGTACACTATAGGGTTGCTTCTATTATTTCAGACCATAGCGTCGTCGCCGTCGCCACCCATTCCCATGGAAACATAATGCTTGGCTTAATGGTGTCACTGGACTCCTTATCCGACGTTGCCTTTGTCAGGAAATACGTGCATCGAATTGCAAGTGCCATTTCGCACCGACGCCAAATCTCGGGATCGGGATAAGACAGTTTCCTTTTGCATAGCCGCGTCCTGCCATAACGCCTCTGGTACTTCGCTCCATGTATTACAGATGCACGTGTAGCCAAGTACCTGGCAAGGATCCTTTACGCTTGAGCCCCGGACCCAGTGTCCCTTTTCTCCGGAAGATTCGTCCGACAGGACTCGATTACGGTTGAGAAATGATTTTAAGTTCGTGCAGAGAGATCACTTCCGGAAAAGATCCCCTGTGATTTAAAATGAGTAATCCTATTGTTCTTTCGTATTATATTTCAAATTCCCCTACCCAGCATCTCCCCCACGGGTCGTCCTACTCTCCGAGAAGGATCCTCCAGCCTCGACAAGGACCCTTCCGGGGCTACGTCTTATCCGTCGAGAGTCCCATGATTTTTCAAGGATCTTCCTTAAGGACACGGTGGATCGTCCCTGGGGTTTCTCTGCTAGTCCTTTACACGAAGGACATGCTGGTACTCTGCCAGGATACACCGGGATCCTCTGGAAGGAAGATACAAGGACCAAGGATAACCTGGCACATGGACCAAAGTTCCGGCTGCTTGTGATTCTGCGCATGTGGAGCAATAAAGTGACCGCTTGGAAGCAAAGTGCTAGCAGGATATGAAGGTCCGTGCCAGGATGAAGAGTGGGGGAGAGGATGACGCAGGAGCGAAGGGTCAGAGGGAGGTGGTTGGTCCAGAGGATAACGCGTCCTGGAGCTTGAATTACGGGCTCTGATAACACGGACCAAATGTATTTATTCGGCTGGTGCTTTTGGGCTTTCGCGAATTTCCAACCGGCAGTCTGCGCGCCTGGACCAGGTCTGCCTGAACGTCAGGATGCTTGGTAACCATGAGGAAGCTTCGGGTAGCCAATTTAATCAGAATCAGAGACCGGAAGCAGCGTACGCCATTAGATGACCGAGGAGGAAAAACGATTTTCAAAGACAGGTACAATTTCCTTGAGAAAATTGGAGCGGAGCTTCGCTTTAATCGCGGAAACTACGGTCAGGTCCCTCCTCCCTCCTTCCCATCCTCCTGGCCGATTCGCCTTGGTAAGCTTAGCCGTTTCACTCGCGTCTGTCCTACTACGTCCTGTACCTACTTAGAGACGTGGATGCTGGTTCTGATCCAGTTAGAGTGGAAGCAGACGAACGGGCTATTGTTTACCGGACAAAGAGAAAAAGGCACCACCTTCCGATTCGTTAATTCTTTCAGGTACTTCGCAACAGAGTAAATGAAAACTGTCTGTGTGCACAAGGAATTGCATTTTTTTATTTTCATTTTTCTTTACTCTCCCAAAATATGTCAATGATAAATATACCTATACAGATATAGTATACAGTTATACAGTATAGTATAAAACTGCTTAACAGCATCCAAGTAGCAAGCCAGGTAGCGAAATGTTTATCATCGGCTCTTCATTGGACTCCTGTCGCAACTGTCACTCGAGTCTTCCTCTAGGACACTAGCAGCAATAGTGCAACTACTAGACTACTAGTAGCAGCAATGGCAATAGCGGTAGTAGCAGTCCGGTATACTTGTAACAAGACCACAGTGACAGGGTGTATACCAAAGTCAGTGGGACGTCTGGGTATCCGACGCATAGCAATGGCAGGTGGTGGGTACGGGCGTCGCGACGACAGTAATGGACGTCACCTCCCGGGTATCCCGGAGTGGTTTATGCTCGGTACGCAAGAAGGTGTCGCGTGCTGAGAAAGGACTAAGGACTACGTCAAAAAGCTGGCGTCGCTGGTCTTAATGGAATCTCCTAATTAGAATCGAATTTCCCAGGAGGGTGAAAGTTCGAGGGTCTCGGATGGACCAATCAGGATTTCGGAGAGGGTAAGGAGGGAAAGGGGGCGGACAGGAGAGACAAAGTACAAGTAGGTAATAGGAGTAGAGCGTGTACGCATTAAAGTCCGCGATACGAAGATGGCGCAGAAATAAAAGGGAAACGGAAACGAGATGGACCAATTTTAATCGATCATAATCGGGATGACCCTTGACATCCTCATTGACCCAATGGAAAGCCAAAGTCTCCCTGTACCGGTAGCACGTGCCAGTTTATCCAGTCAAGTTACAGGCTCGTAAGCTGCTGGATTTTAGGTTAGGGAATAGTAGAGGAGAATGAGGTTGGGTTTATGGAGTTTTCATGGTGCTTCTCTTTGGACCTCTATCCACCCCCCCCCCCCTCCACCATCATTTCAATGACCTTCGACATCTCGTTGACTCGGCTCGTTGCTCCTATCGGAAGGGTTGGCTCTTAACCTTGCTGGAGCCCATCCTCTCTATGGGATACCCTAATGGAGCTGGGACCTCTTGGCAAATGGAACTTTACGAAAATTGACTATATCCAGGAGTGTAGGTACCTTCTCGTGCCAGGAGTGTAGGTGCACATTCGGATTTTATCCCTACTTAAGGGCAGCCTTTACACCCATCCTCTAATATCCTTATCGCCTCGTAGAGGTAAACGAGGCGAATGACGTCCGCGAAACTTTTTACGAATTTTTTATCGGCGCCCTGAACGTCTGTTATCGTCCCTTTTGTACGGTTTCGGTGTCTATCTATACAAAGTCTGAATATGGGACATGTTAACTGCGGAGATCAAACAGCGTGATCCCAATCTGCTTTTGGATGCCTTTTCATTTTTGGATTTATCAGTTTTTTTTTTTTTTAATATAAACCACGCTAATATACTGCAGTTACTATTGCTACTGGCTGATGGAATAAACTTTTAGTCAGGTTCTTTGAACCCTAATAATTTTTCATCCATTCTCGAAATGTCATGTGAAACGTATACCGGGTGGTATATTATTGCATACGATTTCTGGCATATCAAATAATTCCCTAGGGTATGTATTTCCAATATGTTTTATTCCCATTATTGCCTAAAGCTACACAGTGTAAAAAATATAGTAAATCCGCATATCGGTCACAGCAGCCCGGCGCCATTTTACCTGTGGAGAATAATCATGATAGTCCTACAGGAGGAAGAAGAAAAAAAAAAAAAAAATGAATGAGAGGACACTTTGCGAAAATTTCCAATAACAAAATGGTAGGTATCTCTGTCTCTCTTGTCACTCCTGTACCTTATATAGAAAATTTGCTGCACTATATGCATTGGATAGTGTCTACTATAGTATGTATGGTATATACTGTAATATATGTATATATAAGGTATAGAATTGCATCGGAGGTTTATGCGACGTTCACTTCCATCACAGTGAATTTCGTAGGCAACCAGCCAATCGCGTGCTCGGGACTGAATTTCGCAATTTTCAAAAAGTACCAATGAGACTTACTTACGTCCCTTAACTTTTTTTTGTTCTTGTAAATCCTTCATCCCTTGCCAATATCCTTTTCGCCAGGGAGACGAATTTTATATTCATTGCGATTTTACACGGCGGAAACAAATATCTTGGGATTAGGCAATAATTTCCGAGTCTGCTGAATCGATCTCAGCTCGTTTTTGAATTTACGACGAAAATAAAATTCCTCAAAATACTTTGGATTGCGATTTTCCCATTCCTAAGTGGATTGAAAAATCTGAGATTTTGTACAGTATTTTTTCGGATCTCAGTGAAAATAAAAATCAACCCTAAGAAAGACCTACCCTAGAGTCAGTACCAATTATACACAATATACGTAAATAAATACGTAACCAGTAAAACGATGTCAATATCTATATTATTCAAATTTTATTTAGTTTCAAAATCCACCCCTCCATCCCAAAATCTACAGGTTCGTTCATTTACAGTATTCAGGGATCGGTAATGCGGAAGACGTGATTCCGAACACCACGTGCATTAATGGAATTAAAAATTTTTTTTTATCCACCCCTGCAAATACATTTTCTGGTTCCATACTTCCTTGCATAAGGGTTGTCCCTGTCGGTATTTTGGTATTGCTGGAAGTGATGCACCGTCTAGAAATAAATATCCAAAGTTCGACCGGCTCGATTTAAGTTGAGCATTTCAATCATCGAGTTGCTCCTATAGGGGTTGAAAGTAGGCAAGAAGGATGGGCAAGGGATGAAATCAGAACCGGCAGCAGAACCCCTCGATAATATTACCAAGATAAAAGTTATTCGCGAGTATTTACAAAAACTCAGGCAGACTTATTAAAAGCCTTTTCCTGTTTATTCGCTTCTTCAACCCCTTGCCAATTTTTTTTTTAAACTAATACATCTTTTTCTTCAATTTTATTACAACCAATGCTAACAGCACAACGCTGCCCACCCCAAAATTCATCCCTCCTAGCAACCACAGCACGAAGCTGTTATCCTTATACATAGAAACGTTTAAGGGGAATATTAATTGGGTCGATCGCAGCCTCCCGACTCTTGTTGAATTCCCCCTGGCTATTAAGGACTTTTTACCCTTAAGCCATTAAGGCTGATTCTCAAGCGTCCCATTTACTCTTCCCTCCCACGAGATTCTTGGACGCGACCACCGTGGAATTTCGGAATGCGAAACACGAAGAGTGCACTGAATTCCCTTGTAGAATAAGAATTTCAGTAGGGGATGAAAAGTTCACTGAGCCGGTTCTTTAAAAAAAAAAAAAAAATAAGGGACGTCGGTGTGTTACGGGCAGCCATACTGTTGCCGCGCTCAAAATCCAAAGCTTCTCTTGCTGGTTGCGGAAGTTGAGATCCACTGGGGTGGAGTCTGTGGAACGAGCGTCTCATTGTCAGTGTGTATGGGACGCCAGGCGCCGCCTAGTCGAAACCACCCTTAACGTTTCTCTGCGATTTCTCCAGCGTTTCTCTTTCATTCTCCTATCTTGATATCGGCATCTACCCACTTTTTGAAAATTCAAAGATTTATCGCTTATGCAGAGTACACATCCATTGTCAACAAAAAATGTCGATGAACTTCCAGCATCCCCTTAATTACGATTAGCATTGATATCGGCTTGA
This sequence comes from Cephus rjabovi, assembly GCA_030264185.1. Classification (NCBI taxonomy): domain Eukaryota; kingdom Metazoa; phylum Arthropoda; class Insecta; order Hymenoptera; family Cephidae; genus Cephus; species Cephus rjabovi. Next base: position 1,223,430 of record JASCRG010000463.1, on the reverse strand, counting down.
AAAAGAATGCCAGTTCAATAAAGTCCAAATCCGCATCGACTGTTATTTTGCCAGAGTCGCGGTTATCGAGTTATCCTCGTGAAAAGTTTGCCGAATGTCAGAAAGTGGCCGGAAACTTTCCTTGTCGCCTCGACGGTAACTTCCGCGTACCTTACTATACTTCTTGGAACAAGTTGCCTCGAGGCGTTCGTCACTTTGGGAAACAAAACAAAAACAGTTACGAAAAAATATATATAGTACGTACAGTACTGTGATTTTTATAAAAAACAAAAAAAAAATACAGTGTAGGTACAGTAGATGCCGTCACAATCGAGAGAAAATACCGAAAATTTTCATAATTCACGACACCGCCTCCCATTCACGACAAAGATTGGACATCGATTTCGTATTGCTGGAATATTCTGAGAAATTCCAAAAAAGGAGTAAAACAAAGTGAATTATTTATAGGTCGTTTATCGTGACCAGGTCCATCCCCTATTCACATGGGCCGTTCCTACCCAAGTGAATCTCCCTGAAAGGGCACGAAAAACTTCAACCCCTATAAGTGGAAGTGAATTGGCACTAACCCTTACCACGGTGTCGGCCCCACTTCCGGAAAAAGAAAGACTAACAATAGGTACGAGCCGAGGGTGAGAAACTAAAAGAAAAGCGGATGAAGACGGAGCAACCTCATAGCCTGCGACAAAGAGCCCGGAAGCCAAGGACTTTCTTCGCACAACATTCATTTCCGAGGATCGACGAGGCATTGACAAAGCGTTTCCGGTCGTCCGGGTGACAAGGAAGTTGCATAATACCTGCCGGGAGGGACAAAAGCGCGCGGAGGGACGTGGAGTTAAATTTAAATTTATGCCATTGTTCCGCGAGGGTTAATTTATCGTTTTGGTAGCCTAGGGGAATGAGAGTAAGAAAAACCCTAGGAAATAGAACTAGGGAAAAAGACGAGTGTCGAGTTGATGAGAAATGACGCGAGGTGTCAGACAGCTCCTAGGAAAGGAAGCTTCGTCTACCAGCAAGTGAAAGATGGCTGCGCTTTTTTTTTCTATTCGTATGTTTTTTCTTCAACCCTGACAATAAGAACCCCCGAAACGAGACAGCCGATACCTTTAGCACCGTGAAATCCTAACGGCAAAGACCTGCACTGAAAACCGCACAGAACTCTCGTGGTTATTCGCGACCGAGTGCAGCTTACGAAATCGATCCTACGAATCCAATTTATTTCTACTGGCGAGGATTTCTCGAGATATTACCTTTGCACTTAAAGGGTCTCCCACGTGTGGACAAATGACACGATCGGACCACGTGTGCTCGAAATGTTACATTTTTTCAAAATAAAACAACCCTGGAAAAAAATGATGCGAACTCGAGTAATTAACTTTTCTTAATTCGTTCCCCGTTCAAGGTATAACCGCTGTAAAACATTTAGGAGGGACTCGTAATAATTCTCAAGGGTAGTACCAACCCCTAATGAGATATCGCACCTAAAAGAGAAAAGTTACGCAAACGATTTGTCACGATGAACTTTTCAATAAGTCCATCCTCCCAGCCCCGCGAGGAGCAGAGGGTGTCTGCTTGGCTTTATTCGTGGGGTGGATTTTATTCTTCGGTCGATTTAAAGCCAGGGGGTGGTTACTTTAGAGTTCTATGCAATTCGTATCTTCAGCACGATTTGCTAAGCAGCGCCAAGAGCGGGATTAACGTGCAATAGTCGCTCTTCTTGTACGCCCAGTAGTGCATGTCAGGATGTGGTCGGACGAGCCAGGGTTCGATCAAAGGGCTGAAGGGTGGAACCAGCCACGAAAGGGCGCAACTTCTATAGTCTGCGTAGCCTGATCCTGCGATCCTGTTCAATTACCCATGTACGGGCACTATACTAATCCCGGTGCATATATGAATTCATATGTGTACCGGGTCACGTGACTGTTGCTGGATTCGATACGGAATATGAAGTTTGATCCGACGTGAACATCGGAATTGGGATCATTGGGTGCCTGTAGAGTGTTATAGGTGTGTGTGTCGTTGCATTGATTAGAATCCTTTTATATTTATGGGATACATATAGGGTCATCTGGAATTACCTTACGAAGTCCAATTAGTAAATGGATCAATGTACCGGGTCTATAATTTAATTGCCGCTATTTCATTCGGCTGCACTTTAAGACTCGGTTCGAGTTCCGCGGGGAGCAAAGTGATTCGTGGTAAAAGTCATTGACGAAAAATATTGTACTTGGACAAGCTGAACGTCTCGAAGCTTTTAGACGCGACATTAAGGAAAAGCGTAAATAGAGCTTGGGTAAGAAGCAACCGAGAAATAACAGTCCCACCCGCTGTCCGAATGCGTTTGAATCTCCCCTGTCTCTGACTTAAAACCACGAAGCCAGACTGGAGTGGTCGTCGGATGTACGGGCGGAGGAAAAGGAAGGTAAAAACGTAAAGAAAGTGAAAGAAGACGAGAAATCTGAAACATGGAGAAACCAAATCCGATAATTTCATAAGGCTGGAAAAAAACACTTCACGTGGGATTTAGAACACCCTTAGGCGATGCTGAAACAAGGAATGCGGGAAACAGTTGGCCCTAAGACGGAAAGGGGATGAAAGAGGGTGAAAACGGTTTATTTGACCAAGGGAGGGGGTCGCTGGTAGCCATCAGGGTCTACGGTAAGATTCCCGATCAGTGGTTCTCATTACGAGATCAATCTTAGCGCTGGCCCTGGCGACGAATGAAGATATTCGCGAGAGGGTGCGGAAGGGGTTGAAAAAAAGAAATAGGGGAAAAAATAAAATAAGCGATGCTCCTATGCCAAGACGGTTACATCGTGGGCCAATTTGGCAGGCGCGAGCGGTCGTGTGCTAGGGGTTGAAACTCCCTAGACATAAGGGTAGCTTCACCGAGAATCGTAACCAGAGGCTGGCGTCGATATATCAGCCCGGCAATACGAATTTCCACGGGTTTTCCATTGTTGCGTTTATTTCGTTGGTCGTGCACTGAATCATCGTTTACAGGGCTGCCAACCGCCACAATGGGCGCCACGCGCGGTCTGCCATTCCCCGTACACATGGCTCTTTTTTTTTTTCGTTATTTTTGAAAAATCCTTTTTTCGCTCAAGCGAATGCTCCCTTAACGTTCTGCCGGAATTTCAGTCGCGAGTCGATAGAAAAATGGGAAAGGAATTTTTGTGACTTTTAATGACATTTGTTCTGCCATTTTTTTCATTCCCTTGTACCCCTTTACCATATTTCACAACCCCTTGTTCACCATGCTCTCCCTTGTTGTCTATTCGTATCGATAAAATCCTGAACCCACTCTCGTCTAGCCACCCTCGGGGAATTTTCACTCGAAATCCAATATCAATGAAAAAGTATACACGGCGCCCGCTGGCTAAGATAAATATCGGCAAGGATTTCCATGTTCTACACGCGGACCCTAAGGGATGTATCTAGCAGGGACGGAAAGCCGAATTACTTCCGTTTGAACCACTGGAGACTTGAAGCACTCTCACGTGTTTCTTCGGTTCACCCCGTCACGCCGATTCTCAACCCTCGTACAGCAAGGGAGGAAAAGACAATGCTCGGAATCTCCTGCAGTCCCCTTCGAATACACAGGATAAGGCTTCTCCCTTCCCAGAGCGCCACTCTAGAGTTTTCTTCGTTGCTCCCCTCCCAAAAAAAAATCAAAAAGAGAAAAAAATCCCAAACTCCTCGCTCCATCGTTAAGGGGCTGCCAGGTGATAATGGATCTTCATTAGAAAAGCTAAGGGTGTCGAACGAGGATCCATTCGTAATCATTTCGAATGATTTATTGCATGAAAAATTCTCGTTTGTGAAAGAAATTTATCTCCCTCTGTGTGTACGTTAATTAGAAAAAAAAGAAAGAAATGTCAAACTCGACTATTCAATTTATCGAATTTTTATAACTTGCCAATGTGTACCGTGACACGTGACGCTGGTGGTGATTTAATACGTCGGACGGATCGCAGCGTCCGGGAACACGAGCGACACTAGCGCCAGCGGCAAACTCATTAATTAACAGCGAGAGGACGACTAAATAGCTGGAAATTGTTGGGCGCTACTGTGGACACGGAACTGGTCCAGGGGGTTAAATGCCGGAAGGCCTCCGAGCCGTAGCTGGGGGAAGATTTCGCACGAGGGTTGATAGTACCGAGAAATTAGCCCGGACGACAGGGATGTTTCTTCAGCTCGACCAAAGTCCAGGTTCATCGAACTTCGTCACTTTTACTAAATAAAATTCTTTCCAACTAGGATCAAGGGACTCATCCTTGCGAATCCCTCGAAGGATCGTGATGCGAATCGAAAGGACTCGCTACTGCGGTGTTTACAGACGCGACCTCCCGTTAACTCGACTTCCGCTCGGTTATCTTCCGCTCCACTTATCTCTACATCAAAATTGCCATGGTGAAGCAGTAAACAAAAATATGTAAAAGCAAAGCGTAGGTATAAAAGAATAAAAGCGTACTTTAAGCCATACGGTAGGCAAATTACAAAAAGTGCTCTATATCAAAGAAGAATAAAAAAAAAAAAAAAAGAGTAACATCCAACGTGGGGTTCCCAAAAGAATGGCTCTCAGAAAATTTGCGAGTATTACCGCGAATACGGGTAATTTAATAAAAATGTCTGTGCCCAAAGAGTATAGGGGTTGGATATGAGGGGGGGCCGTTTTAAAGCTGCGTGGTAAAACAGTGGGTGAGGCTTGATTCGTAAGGGTGGGAATCGACGGTAGGGTGAAATTAAGCATCGCTTTCGTGGGAACTCGGTTAACCCCGTACCAATCCACGAGAGCGGCCATAAATTTCATCGCAGTCTAGGAAAACATCCCAGGGGTAGACACCCCTTTCGAGTCAAGAATTAAGGGCTCCTACCAGCGACAGCACAAAGGTACACTTAGCTCCAGGTATCTGTCTATACTTCTACGTAAATCTGTACCCGTTCGTCCCTTCCACCCCGCACTCTGGCGGCCACCCCAGATACGTATTGTACATAATATACAGTATATAAATCAGTTCACTCACCGATCTTGACTTCCGGTGGCAGCGCCTTGACGGTTAAGCTCAGATGGACGAGCTGAAGTACGAACACGGAGGCTAGCAGGCAGCCCGGGCCCCCCTTCATAGCTCATCTCGACGAACCACCCCCTATCCACCCTCCACCCCACAAAGTACCCACTGATCGCCAGAACCAGGACCGGGACCACCGGCGCCGCCGCCGCCGCCTCGCACAGCCCCCACCGACCTACCCCTTCAGGGTCTGAAGCTCGCTAGCCCTACATCAACCTGAAACACAAAGGGCGAAGAAGGCATATTGAATTATTATGGGCAGCGATTCGGAACGGAAGTACTCCGATTCCTAAGAGGGTTGTAAGTCGTTAAGTTAGGAACAAGAGATGATGAGCTAATTTACGTGGCAACGACGCCTCCATGCGAAGACATTAAAGGGAGGCTTCGTTCTACCCTTAACCCACGTGCTCGTAGACTTGTTAACAGGGTGGAATTGCGCAATTTGTCGGAGGGGGTAGTTTCATCCACCCTTGGAAAAAAAATGTGCAAACCGATACTCGAAGAGGCATACTATTTCTATGCGTTTCGCTAATTAAAAGTGTCTCCCGGGACAAGAGGGCTTTGACTAATAAATACCAAGAGGGCTGGCAGTCAATGTTTATGTACTAAGGGATGAAATGGCTCGAGTGGCAGCCGCGCACATACCTACTGCACATTGGCGACGTGAATCTTTTCTTAAAAGTCTCTACAGCACCGAGGAGGAAACGAGTGGCGGCGCTGTATTCGGATAATATTTAACCCCTTCGCTGCCTGGGGTTCAATGAACCGAGCTGGCGGGTTAATTTTCTTTTCAAACGTTCGACGTACTCCGTCGCCATTCCTCTCGGCGATCTTTGCATAATTACGTGTTTACGATTTGAATGGTTGTCATCCCAGCTACCCTATTTCCTACCTATTTCCTATCCCCCTCGTTCTCATTCCACTTAACGTATCCTCCAGCATCTTCCTCGAACCCTCTCAACATTTTCTTCTACTCCTTGTATCACCCTTCATTTCCCGTGGGGAAACTTTTCTTCTACTAGTTATGTACGTTGTCTTCTCGTTCTCTGTCTCTCTCTCTCTCTCTCTCCTGGCAACGTTAAGGGGCAGTACAGAGAGAAAGCTGTATATCGGATCCCTTGTCAAAGGGGTTGTTTTTGTTCCCGGCTGGAAAGGCTATCCTCCATAAGCGTTTCTTGTCTCTGGAAAGACCCTCTACGAATTACACACCAAATTCTGCACATTTGGACCAAAGGGGATGAAACTTCTCCAATACGCCCTTTCAACCCTACTATTCCAATTCGACTTCCGGCTTTCCCCTCGTTGGCCGCCGGTCTCGAAGAAGATTTAATTGATAGCAAAGTGCGTTATCGTTAGAATCTATTTTGCGAAGACACCCTTGTTACTCAGGTAAAGATATTGCAGTTTCACTTCAATCCTAGGAAAATCCTCATCGAGAAAACATTTGATCGCTAAGTCAATCAATTTTCAGGCCATCCATCGAATACCCTAAAGCGTTCAACCCCCAACGGAGAAAGTCGCTTGAGAAATTTCCAATTTGCTGGTCGAAAGCGATTAAACTGTCGCGACAAGCTGACCAGTAGATGACCACAAGATGACCAATTCATCCCTCGTAGTTCTTTGGGGGTAACAGCAGGGAATGAGGGTGAAAGAAAAGGGACTGGCGAATTCAATTTTTAATGCCAAAAATGGCCTTCGCTTCCAATCGGCTCGGAATCGCGCAACGACTTTTCCAAACTTTTGTCGTTCAATGAAAATCACTCCGAAAACCTATCAGGGAAACTTTAAGTCGAGCGATTTAATTTCTCGTGACGTCACTGCGCCCTTTACCTCTTTCTCAAAAATAATACGTGTACACAAGGTACTTCTCTTGAAGGCTTCGCGCCAAACTCTATTCCGCTAACTTCGATCCAGATCGTTTCACCAATAGAGTGACTGAACGCAATACCGGATGTCGTCACAACCTAAAAGATACACCCACCCACCCACACACAAAAGTACATTGCACGAGATTCAATTTTGTTTCCCACAATAAGTATACGTAAAGAAAAAATCCAAGTATCTACTTAAATCGATTGAATTTTATCAAACAGTTTCTCCCCGGAAGTTCCTTCATGGATTTCAATAAATTTTTCGAACCATCCTGAAAGATTTAATATTGTGGTAAAAGTCGAAAGCCTCCATAACCCATGGGACTAAGATATGCGTTATTGATTTTATCCGATCGTTTGATAAAATTGCGCAACCACATTCAAAGTATTACGCAAGGGGTAGTGGTCAAATGCGTAAAGCGTGCATGAGGTGCCTGGTTCATTTTCAATGGGCCAAATTTACTTAAGAATTAGTTACCCGCACGTTGCCTCCCAAGTTACTTGGTGCATTCTCAACTGGGTCCAATCAACCCTTAATTGTTTACTTTCCATTGGGATGCACCGTGGCTAACTTTCAATCCCGGTTAACGAGACGTCAAGTCATCCCACAGTCCCTGAGCACCCTTGGAAAATCAATTCAAAGAGAAATCACATGGTAACGAGAATAACGTGTTGCATATGCTCATTAATAATTTTCAACGGATTGAATGTAGATAAGGAATAACGATGTCAGTAGATAATCACGTGTACTACCAGTCAGACTAGTTCTCCATATAATTCCCCACGTAGTTACGTACCCAGTATACTCTCGTGGATAATGAATTATTTCGAATTTCCCGCCTTTCTTTAAATCGTTTTCCTGCACCGTAACCGTGCACCGTATAGCACTGAAGTTACTTAGAAATTCCCCATTAAGGTACTTCAACCTTCTTTTCCAGATTCGTTCTTAAGGACTCTTAGCGTCTGAAACTTCCTCGTCGACGTCACAGAGCAAAGTTCACGCTATAGATATACATATGTATACGTGTCCAATTTTATTTCACAGTATCGGTCCGAGTCAACGTTTGAATACAGAGTGAAAGGGAGTAAAAGGAAATTCTGTAAATTCGTAAGAAAAAAAAAAAAAAAAAAATGTCAAACACATAAAACCTTCGACCAGCCCTTAACCCGAAGGTTAAAGTTAACGAGTATCGTGCATTGAAATTCTAACTTCTCCGCCACCCGCTAGATGTCCCTTTACGACCTGAGCCAGACCAACTTTGTATTTTCACGAAAGCACGTACCCCGCGTAAAAGAATCCTTCGACTGGTGAAAAATACATATGTGAAAGACGTAGATAGTTAATGTCGCGTGAGAGAGGAAATCGTCGAGCGATAAAAAAAAAAAAAGAGAGCGCGTGTACCACGTGCCGCGAAAGCGTGAAAATGACGCTGAGGGGGGGGGGCGGAAGAGGGTGAAAAAGAATCGGGAGGAGTCCAGGGGAATATGAAGGGTTGGAATTTCTCCTGATTCCCAGTACCCGGGTTAGACTAGTGAGTCAGTGTAGAGAATCAATGGCTGCTAGGTATATCGAGTCGAGTGTGGATGTGCAGACTGGCTGGCGTCTCTTGCGTCTCTTTCGGATCTTTCTCTCTCCTCTCCCCACTCTCAGTCGTTATAAGTTAGGGCTCCTTTTTATCTCGCGAGACTGTCTACGTTTTAGTACCGTGAACCAAGTCGCCGGGAACCCTGACGATATTTCTTGGCTTGAGCGATCGCACCCTTATATCCTATCCACATGAGTCTTTCCTTTGCGCTCTCTCCTCTTCATTAGATTCCTTATCGTTTTCTCTCTCTCAATCTCTTTTTCGGTAATGTCTTGGGGCCTCTGTATGCTTTTGTAACGTGTGCCAATCGATCGTGGGAGGAAGAAAAATGTTACTGCGTGACAAACCTAGACAAAAAATTTTCTAGTAAATTTGAAAAAAAAAAAAAAAAACATAAGAAATTCTACTGGAACGAAAGACACATGAAGGTAGGAGGGAGGCAGTGGTTGGAAGTGGGAGAAAGGCAAACGGACTTGATACCACCTAGTGGGGTGGGAGGGAAAAAGGACTTTCTTCGTGAAATCCCAATGGAACTTTGGGGATGCATCGGTTTGATTAAGCGCTGGTGGATTTTGCAAAATCTATTTCTCACGCTCGAGAGAAAGAAGGATTTAATTGGGTGTTTTTCCATTAGAATATTCATCCTGCCATTCAGTGGGGATTGCAACCCCTTTGATTTATCGTATTCTCTTATAGGATGCGTCCCTGGGTACCTTCGCGTTGGATACAGCGAATCGGGCATAAGGATGGAACGAGAGGGAGAGAGAGGGAAAGCGAGAGTGAACGCGCAATAAAAAAAGATAGAATTTCCAACGTGTTGTTGCGAAAATGTCGACTCAATGCTCTTAATTGCTTTTGGCAAATTGAATTTGCCCATTTTCGAAAAATCCAAAAATCTGATTTACCCGTACTTCCGCTACAAGCTTTTGAGAGTATCTCTTAAATTTACATGAAAATAGAAAAGGCCTGGAAATTTATTAAGACTCGAGGGAGCTTCGATAAGGAAGTGGCAGATCAACCCCCTGATATCATAGGTACCAGAGAAAGGGTCTAAGGGTTTATCCTTTATATTGAATCAGGAAAGAAATCACTGAGCGGGATTTCAAACCTTTTCTTTCTTCGGTCATTCATTTACTCATTCATGCATTCGTTCGTTCTCTCGTTTCATCCCTTCTTCATTCGTTCGACTACATTTCGAAAAGTTAAGTGGATTTAAATATAGGAGACAAGCTGAAAACGTCCCTTAAATCTCTTGCTTTAATATACATCCTTTCCCAACTGCTTAAGCAGGTATTAGTACTGGGACAAGCAGGGTGAGAATTCATTTCCCTTGTTGAATATAAAAAATTGCAAATCCACCCCTTACAAATATCCTGCCTTTTCAGTCTCCCTTGCAGCAAGTGACTAGCTCGCCCAAGCCCCCAGTACACACCCTATAAACACCATATAGACGTGTGAGTGGCGTGCGTGAAATTTGAGAAATTGGAAGCGGAGGTAAAAAAAGGATCAAAAACGTAGTTGACAACGATAAATAAATTTCGAGAAAAAAAAAAAAAAAGACACAATCACCTCGTCACAGAATTTTGCTTTGGTACCTACAAGGCACCTGCGAGATACATTCTAGTTACAGTAGCAGGTGTCGAGCTCGGATTCAACCCTATTTTTTGGTCTGTTCCGAGTAGAAAGTATTTTTGCTTTCTTTGCTTTCCTGCTTGATAAAAGGTCAAAAGAGGGGATAGCGCGTACTCAGGGGTTGAAAAAAACGAGATCCAGCCAAATAGCTCTCTGCAGAATAAACGAGACACGTGGAAAAATAATTTTGCCCCATTCATCCCTAATCTTTCAATATTCATTTTTTCTCCCTTTTTACTTTTTTATTTTCCCTTCGGCCCCACACGAAAAAGTGTTTTTTTTTACAAAATGACAATTAGTGAAGGTCTCTGACAAATTGCTCGTTAACCCGAGCATCAATTCTACGTCACAGCTTCCCACCAGTCGCTTATTCAAAATCGAAAAACGTTTTGTTCCTCTGTAGTTCGCGTTTAATTAACATCTCCCACTCGACCAGCCATCTACAATCCCACCCCACTCCTGCAAAACCCATACTCGTTCGCCGTTTAAAATAATACAGGTCGATATAAGAAAAAAAATTTTTTGGAAAATATTTAGCCAAAATAACATTTGCGAATTTTCTTCGTATTTGGTATGTTCAGTCTGACTCTGTACAGTACGTACCTACTTGGGATACGCAGCGGCCATTATTACAGATACGACGTTCTATATATATATATCTATACTGCGATGAATGCGCATTAATTAAAATACGTAACAACTGCAACATTTGCAAGTATGAAATATTATTTATTTTATGTAGACGCTTTATGATGTGCCAGACGGTAAAAGGCAGCTGCGACGTATACAGACTTTATTGGGAAATAAACGCGCAGTGCGATCTCACCTGTATCGAGCAATAAAATGGCAAATCCTCAAGTAACGTCCGCCCTGACGTTGATACAGTCTTCTACGCAGGTCTATTGTTTTGCATACATTTTTTTAATATTTCACGAAGTAACGGCACTTTTCTTTTATGGCTGTATATCGCACGAATAAACATCCCCAAGCATTATGATTATTCAATGAGGAGTGCGTCTGAGGTTCAATCTAAAACTGATAAGAAATAATAAAAAGTAACTATCGATATTTTTAATAAATAAAAAAATTATTTATTCGACAGCCAATTTTTCAAAATTCGGTATTCTGCTCTATAATTTTAGATTTTACGTTGTATCAGCTGTCATTTTTTGACATTAATAATTTTGAGATTACAAGATAAGATGATCTTACAAGATACAGATATGTATTTCTGAGCTATGCAAACATAACCTAGTCTTTATAATCTATTATAAAAATCCAACTCACCGAGATGAACACAGATATCCTTCCGTGGCAGCGGCCGGCGCGCGACTGATCTCTTCCCCAGGAAACCACCCCTGGTGCTTCCTAGCTACACCGGCCACGTGCTTCAGCGCCTACTGCGCATGACTCGCACGTGGTGTTTTCAACGTCTTCGGCTTTCTTTGCGAACCCTGTGAACTTTTGACTGGTCCAGTCAAATACGCTCACAATCAGCCGAGAATCAGCCCTCGAGTAGACTACCAATCGTTATCGATACAATCCTTATAACGTGAATTATGTAATTGACCAATAAATTTTTAAAAAGCCCCCAGGCACGACGGAGGGGAATTGATTTTTGAAAAATTAGAAAATAATTTGAAAGTCTAGGCAATTATTTTCAGAGAAATTCAAACTGTTGCCATGAAAAGGTCGATAAAGTTTCATTGCTCTGCAAGGCATGTAATTCGCTTGGGGTTGCTATCCCCTTGCTAATTTATTCGGTTCCGGATCCCCAGGAAAGTTGATACCGAATAACATCATGGCGGATTCGTTATCGTGTCGAGTGGAACGTTAACCCTTGTGTAATTAGGGCTTGGCTCAGATGAACGTTAAGGGGTTGACATTTTTGGGATAAGCAAAAACATCACGATTAGCCCTTAACTGCTCGCTAGTTTAAATTCAATTAAGATTTTATTTCAAAGAATATATTTTCTGTCATACCGGGATTTTCTTTTGTCTCCTACCCTCGTTACTACGGTTTCCCTTATACCACCCTGTCTCCCCCCTATTCCAATAAATAAAAGCCTCCTGTGTCACTCGTGAAATATTTCAACCTAACTTTCCTCGTGAATCATTCGTGCCTGAATCAGCAATTCTTACCCCATAATACTTTCTCTAATATATATATATATATTGACATATTGATATATATCAATATACAGTATACCCACATTAACGCAACGCATGTATTCTACATGGACCGATAAATCATCGACACTTGTATACTTGTGGATGTAGTCATGTAACACGTATTTCACTATACTACTGTGGCTTCGATGATATTTTTATAAGTTAGGTCACAAAAAAAGATATCAAAATATCTCATAATTTGCCGTTAGGCAGGGCGGCATCCTCAACGATCCAGTTGCCCGAATATAGCCAGTGTATGCTGGGGTATTTGTAAAGCGTAGTACGCCAGCTTGTAGGACCATACAGTTTCAAGGAAACGGTAACGACTTTCGAAGTAACGTTGAGGAAAATCAGGTTTCCGGGAATAATTTTTGGAGCTTCCGATGCAGCTTATTTCGCAAAAGAAAAGGAAGAGCCGATCGCCCTGCACCTGCAACTGAATAATTCACGAAGTTTTTGTTCCTTGTTTTTCCACATAAAATCGACAGAGGTATTTTCATCGTAAATATTCAAGCTATCTAAAATGAAAGTGGGTATTTGATTTTCACGTAATTCATGTTGATTAAAAAAAATATATGATTTTCTGATTTACCGTTTGATGGCTTCCTTAGTGCTCGCTATGCAATAAATAACAATGGGATTCCGTTATTCGTTCTGAGGCGTTGTTACTTTATAACGTCGTTACTTAGAAAGCGTATTATGGTTGCGTGTCTGCAGCTCACCTGTGTCGGGTTATCACCCATTTAATAACGTGGATATACGCCATTGCGTAAGACTTCGCCAGTGTACTACCATACATCAAGATGCTTTATTTACGTCGAAGCAATTCCTTGGAACTCTGCGAGAAAGCTTCTCCCATTTCGCTTCCTGTTTTCTTGCCTTTTCACTTCCGGCGAAATGGCTGCGCAGTCGTCTTGCGGTCTTCAGCCAATAGAAGGAGGGTAGAAAGGCGGAAGAAAGAAGGAACTGATGAAGCAAGATTTCAAATAGCGTTAAATTCGACATTCATTAGAGAGCCGTAAGCAGCTCGCACAGCCGTTTTACAAAATTTCTCATTGAAAAAGTAATAAATCTCGTATCTTAAAATTACCTGATATCACCTTTGGAAAAATAAAAAAGCAGCAAACTGGGACGCTCCTTTGTAATTTACTGGAATCAAATGATTAATTAGCCCTTTGTTAACCGCTAAAGGCCGGTATTTTTCACACAAAACAGTGGTCTTTTGACGTTGAAAATTTATAGATAAATTTTTACATGAAATATGCTGGGTCAGGTTAGGTGTCTTTGGGTTTCTTCCGGAATCCGAATTGGTCCGGGGCGGCACTCTAAAAGTTAAAATGACCGTCTTGGACAAAAGGATACGGGTGGGGTGGATTTTTCATTAATATAGAAAATGCACCGTCTGTCATTGGCGGTATTAGACGTCCATGAATGAAAGCTCACTGTGTCCAATCTCTATTGGGGAAAGTAGAGAAAGTCTAGAGTAGGTGATTGACTCGCGAATAAAGTTATTTGGTAAAATCAATCATGACGTCGATTGATCTGGGTCGAAGGGATGAACGACACTGTGCACGTTCTGCAGGAAATTGAGTAAGGGGCTGCAAAGAGTGAGTGTTCTAAAAGTGTTGTTACGGAGAGTCGGGAAGGCTGGAATGTGAAAGTCTGAGAAAGGGATGTCTTGGGATGTGTTAAGGGACGAAGGGCTAAGGAAAAGGGACGAATGGCTTGACTTCGGAGAACCCATGGTAACAGGACGAAAGGGAGCGTGGAGAAGTTATGTGACTTTCGAGTCTTTACGCCACTGAATTTCCAAATGGCGAATTCTTATGCTGGAGTCGCGCACGGGGTTGAAATCTCATTAACAGTCATAGGAAAACTTGAAAATTCGGAATTACATTGCATGTCATTTATTTCGTTCATCTTTGTACGTATTTCGCTTTTTATTTTATTTATTTTTCGTTTTCGAATTCATACGCGTCTCTGATGACTCTTTTTATTCTCTTCACTCCCACCAATACCGCGAGATATTAATTTTCCATCTTTAGGGGATCTTGTGAATTCTAGTTTTCATTCATGGGGTAATAAGGGGATGGAGATTACTATTTATTACTCACCAATAGCACGGACACGAACCTCGAGCTAATCTTCGTTTTACGTTTCGATTCGGGGATAGCAGTACGCGCTTGGCGATACAACCGTGCGATGGCGCTAGCATCGAGGGTGGTAAACACTTGGTGGTTTCGGCCCTCACGATTCTATTGAATGAACACGTGTGTGTTCAATGTTCGCAATGAAAGAATTCCTCGAGAAAAGTCCATTTATACAGACCATGAGCAACTGGTCATCTAGAAATATCGAGAAAAAATATATTTTGCTCTCCCTCCGATTTCTGGTAGTATAACAGTAATACTTTACCCTATGTTGTCTCTTTGGCTCTCTCTCTCACTCTCTCTCTCTCTCTCTCTCTCTCTCTCTCTCTCTGGTTTCCTTTCGTTAATGTGCAAATTTCAAATTGCGAAAATGGTTACGGCCAAGAGTCGAGGGTCGCAATCCGAATAAAGGAACATTATCCAGCAGTATCCTTATTCACACTCGCGGTCGAACGATTCATTGCAATTTTTTCTTTAGAGACTTTCTCAGCCGTAATTTGGGAAAAACCTGAAATTTAAAAAGAAATTATTTAAATTCCAGTTGTATTGTCTAGCTGTTTCGTATGAATTTTTATGAATCTTCTCGACTGCATTAAAGTTTTGTGAAAATTTATTGTTCTTAAAAATCTCTGGATTATACGGTTTCTTAACTGCGTTTACTGAGCTGCATTTGTGCTTCAAGCAAATTGCGAGTAAAAATTTAGAAAAATAACGTAAGACTGTTAGTTGCAAAAATTTTTTTTACAGTCTTCAAAATAACGAATCAGTAGAATGTTGAAATTTCCCGGAGATCCATTTTCTCGGATCTTCCCCTAGGGATTTAGGGTCATAGAAATATTTTGTCGGACTCTCAAGCACCGGCCGTACAAATTAATAGCGTGATTAATGTGAAGTTGCGTTATAAAAACTGGCTGTGAGCAAGAGCAGCCCTACAACGTAATTTCCCAACGAATTTCATTCAGTAGGCAAAACTGTCGAGTCCCAGTCTGGGAAGTTTTAAATAACCTCAAATTCTGCGATATGCTCGTCTGCCACGAACAATATTCCGTTTCGACAAGATCCAATTATTAACGAGACGAACCCGTTGCGCAAGGAAATTCAAAATAATTGGAATAGCTCACGATAACGACGTAGAACGATATAACGTAATCATATAACAATAATAATAATAATAACAATATCAATAGAACCGTGTCCCTTAAAATTCTCCAATGAGCCTATTGTTTTTCAAACTTATCTATAAATTGGTTTTGATTTTTCGCCACAGCAAGTTGGCAACCTCGCATATATTAAAAGAGTCGCAATAAAAGCGACACATCGGCCACAGCGTTGCCAACGATAAGAATGTTTAAATGGCAGCAATTAGCCCCTTGATGATGGAGATAGGTTTTATACGCTTTCATTTGTTTTGCCAAACTCGGAAAATGTATCAGTACCACTTTTCGTAATTGCCTGTCTGATATTAAAAAAATATATACACTAAATCAACTTTTTTCCCTAATCGACTCTTATCTCTTATCGATAATATTTCAAACGAAATTTGTGTAGCAAAAACGTCGTATGCCCTGAATGCCCGGTATGATACTGACTAAACGAATTGTTCGAGAATGACCCTCTTGATATATAGCTTAAACAGCGATATATGCTGTACACGAATTTATATGATTTTTTGATGCTCCATTTCGTCACGGCAAACTGACTTCTTCATCGTGCAATTAACGTGTTATTACATAACAGAGTCGAACAGCGGCTTCGCTACTCACCCAGTTGTCATTGATTACTCGGCCAACCCGTTCAGCAGCGCCATTGTTCTTGAGAATCATGTCACAACAATTGATCCAGACAAACTTGCTTTGAGAACAATGTTATTGATACGTGGCAATTGTTACAAACTTGTTACACATTTATCAGCGGTTCTCGTGTCATATATAAACGATTAAACAGGCAGTGAAACGATCTGGAAGATTGAATGCATTTTTGTGTTTATATCATTGACATGCACTGACATCCACAGTACATACATATAACTGCACTCGTACTTAATTAGCTACCAGACCGTAGTCTATTTCTCAGTCTAATTTTCCTCTGCAAGAACAATTTCAGATTCTCTTTGCGAGAGAAATAACGTCAATTTCCCAAGTTTCTTTCCTATTTGTATTTCTGCCCGTGCTTCTGCTTTTATACGGTCGTGACGTTCAAGTATTGGTTATTATTATTATTATTTATGATGGTACCTACCATGAAAGTGTTGCTGCGTTCCTCGTCATTTTCTACTCGTTCCGTGCTCCATTGTCGCCTTCGGAATTATTCCGTTAATTTATTACAGCGATCTAACGAGGTCGTTTCATATTTCGATGAAAAATTCGTTTCTGCAGGCTTCTGAAAATTTCCTCGTCTCCTTCTTCAATGACGTAAGGGATTTCTTCGTAGGTTTTCGAAAATTCGAAATCGTCGGTTAACACTTATCCGATAAGTTTCGATCGAGGACGAAACAAAAGTTTTCGACACGATAAAGATGTCCGAGAGAAATCATAAAGAGAGTCTATGGAATTGTAAAAATAGTTTAACGATAATAACCCATATTGATTTCTGTTATCATTAAGATTCTTAGTTTAGAAATACAAAATTATTTTTCATTCTGAGCTCAGGATCTTTTTAGTATAACAAATTGAGACGTAAGAAACTTGATAACAACATACTCTGCGACGAGACGGGCGGCCTGTATCCCCGAGTAACGTCCTTACCCGACCGAAGGGCCCCGAGGCGCCACGGGTTCTCCCGGAACCTACCGAAAGGCGACGGAAACACCCGAGCGGTCGGGGACCCGGCATCGTTACGAAAATCACGAGAAATAACAAGACGTTCGCGAGTAGTCCGAAATTGTGGTAAGGTGATAAATAAAGAGAAAGGAAAATAGTGCACAGGAGAATAAGGAGGAGCGAAAGAAGACGTGGTAGCGAGAGACGAAAGGGAAAAGACAAGGTGAGATAGAAGCCTCTTCCAGGTATGTATGTACTTTTTCTTTTTGGTTGCAACGAGATTTTGACTAGAATGGCAGACAAACGATCCCTCTTTCACATTTTCCTTATCAACCCCATACACAGCCCTATGTAGATTAAGTAAGTCTAAGATTTACTATGTACATTTTTTAATACAAAGCAATATCACAGATATTCTGTGCTCAAAAATCACTTGTGACTTACTCCCTTACTCTTCCCTTATACGAGTTTCTTCCGAAAATTTCGTCTGAAATTACGTTTAAAGCATTCATGTAGGTAGATCTTAGCGCGTTGGCACGCAAGCGTGTAGGCAGATCGTAGGTAGTACGTAAATAGTAGGTAGCAGCAACATTCTCAAGCGATCTTTACTGGTTGCCTATAAAAATTCGATAACTCAGAAGTATGCCATTGCACCGAGTCTGGAGAATTATATATCAGCACATAACTTCGCCACCCGTTAAAATCGAATTTACATTGCGTTCGTATCGTCTTCTTGTTCAGTCAGGCGCGTAGCAACGGGCAAGGAAGACATTTCGGATTGACGTCCATATTTCAGGTCTTCCTACTACAAGCATTTTACATTTTAAAAGCATTCCAGAAATATATCTTTGATTTCCGTTCATTTTACGTTAGGAATTCTCTAAAACAAACAATTGTAAATTCCTGATCAGTTTATTTTCATACGTCGATGAAGCAACGATACAGTATTTACAAACACAGATATAAAAATAGTATATAACAATTTTGTAATGGATTAATAAATTATTATTTAATTGATTATAAATAAAGACGGACATAAAATTTTGAATTTTACTTCAAATATTTTGTAAAAAATACAACAACGCAAAGGGTTATCTTTCCAAATACCAACAATGCTGTTGTCCGCGCGTGAATTACCGCCGCCTTGCATGTCCGCATTCAGGATGCATCGTATGCACTTTGTTTGCAGGGTGCATCTCGACCAAACTACTCGGAAATTGCAGCATAAGTCAGGCGCTATCTGAGACATTGATCAGGGACTACCTTAGATTGTATATCCTGTCTGGTTAAACGCTAAGAAATAATTCGAGTTTATCGCGCACGATTTCGTGAATCGCTGTGCTTTTACGTGAAATAAAAGAAAATTAGATATACCTATACGTATACAATTGCAATTTATATCGAGAAATTCGATTTCGCTTCTATTATCTTGGATTATTTATATCGGTTATTTTGGATTACGTTTTTATTGTCAATAAAAAAAAAGCAAATGGCTATCCGCAAAAGCAACCGATTTCAAGAAGACTAAAAAAAGTTATTCCTGGACACTGGGTACGTTGTCAATGTATTTACCAAATGTTTTTCGTCCCACGCATGCACTGCATTATCGTGGCTTCAAAGTGCATTAAACGAAAATGCACTGATCCGAACAACGATGTTTCTCCGTAGTGGGAATTATCGTTTATTTCGATTTAACGTTTTGTCCATTGTAAAGAGGCATATTATGAGTAAATTTTGAGAGCTACATAGAAAATGGAATGTGCATGGAAATGCATTATTGCGCTTTTAGAACAGCTAACCGTACACGATTCAAAAACACTTTAGTTTCGGAAAAAAAAAATAATATACCTTATTGTTATCATTCAAATTATCGATCACGCATTATTATTTTGAAACAACCGATATTCTGTATTCTTTCGTGGATGCAACCAACTCACTGCATAAAAATGCAGGTGCAATGTCCTGCGTCGTTGAATATAACGTTTCCTCGTTATTTTTGATTTAAAGCATTAACGAGATCAGGAAAACGTGTTGCGAGCACAACGAAAGTCCAGGAACGTTACGGCTCGCCTTTGCGAACCACGTTAATTGGGTTGGACCCATAAATTTTTTGTTCTTCGCAGAAGAAAATTATGAAAAATCATTTTTTAATACGGCATCGTTTTTTTATTAAAAATTTTTCCAAAAACAAGTCGAATTTATCACATTGACAAAAAATAATCTTAAAGAAATTTTTTCTGCAAGATTATCCAAATTTAGTATCCTTCAGCAACACACAGTCTTAAGTGCAGGTGCAATCAAGCTCGAGTGCAGTAGGTTGCCAATGTCTTATACGTGGGTTATATCGTAAAGCTGACGTTAGATGCAATCAAGATCGACTGTAAAGTCTGTCATTAATGTTAGGCTGGGTTAGGTTAGGCTAACAGCAAACTTGTTGCACAAGGGATGATTCAATCCGGTTAAGCGTTCCTTAAGATATCCCGTAAGATGATAGTTTTAAGAAATTAATAATTCGCTGCTATACTACATTTTAATCGCTCGAAATACCTCAAAATGTTGAGGAATACCTAAAAATATGATTAAAAATATTAAGTAATTCAAAATCACACAATATATATATATATATAATATTGTGACACAATATATTTAAAAATTTTTTCCTATTAACAATTTTAATTTTCGAAAAAAAAAGAAAAGAAAATTTCCAATTTTATGATGCGCTGTCAAGTATTTTTTCAGTAAAAAAAAAAGTAGATGCTCATGAGATCATCTCGTCCGATCAGGTAAGAATAATTTTTATGGTCTTTACTTGAACTTTGCCCTCTCCCACTTGCCCGCACTTCCTATTAGATAATAGATTTATTTAGTAACGCCCAATGCAAACCAGCCTCGCGCAGCCCGGTCGTCCTTGCTTTTATTTTCTTAGTCTATTACAGGCAATCGCTCGCAGCAATCTGGTGCAATGTCAGCGAGTGCATTTCTCGAGCAGGACTCGAGAGCTATAAGGTGAGCAGAAACAATTTTCCCAGCACGTTAGAAACTATCGCGTCTCTGGAACTATTAAAGGACGAGACGACGGGACCTAATTCCGTCCAGCATCCAAGCATCGATACTCGGGGGTCGCCCTTCCGTATAAACTTTGATGGTCGAAAGGGATCCGGTCGACCCTCGCAGACTAAAGGTCAACCTGGGATACCTTGCTCTTGGGAAAATAAGGTCCGAGGATTAAAGATCCCTTAAAGGTGGCTGCGAACGAGTCTCATTAGAAGTTACCAGTTGCTATTATCCTTCCGTTTCTGTATTTCTCTTACGTTGCCTCCCTTGAGACGGGATTCGTTAAGGGATTATTTGAAAATTATATGAATCGTAAAGATTTAATTTTATGATCTTTTTTTTTAACGTTTATACGTGGATCAAAGATTGAGTGCGCGCAGAGTCAAATCGAGCTACTTCCACTCTTGGCAGATCTCAAAGGCTATCCTCTTTGGAAATTCCTTCGACTATTAGCATCTCTCTTTCTCTTTGGATATTTTTCTGTTTTTTTTTTGCTCCTTTTACGTCTCCTTAAATTCGACAGTTCTCGTTACCATTTACTCCAGACTGGGATTAGGTGCTTTTTTACGAGGCTGTTGGAACCGGAAGAAGTGGTTATTGTCCCCGAAGGACCAGCAATCACTGCAGATGGCGCTACGGGAGCTGATACTGCTACGGATCCTACGGATGGACCGGATACTGCTACTGTCGGTGCTACCAAAGGCGTCACTAATGGAGACACTACTTTTAATTCGGAGAGGCCGGTGACAGTGTCTACTGGTTCTTTCAAAATTACAGTACCAGAACTAGAACCTTGGATAACTGTCGATGCGGAAACAGGCCCTAAAAATAATAATTGCTTTCAGGTATGAAGGATTATTTAAAAATAATTCAATTTATATTTGGGACTTACCTTGAACCAAGACGGTGCCACTAGCTGGGCCAGCAACAGTCACGGACCCAGAAACAGGACCCGATACAACAGCACCGGATACTGGAGTACCTACAATTTCAACATCCGATGTAGCAACAGCTGCAGCTGCGCCAACTGGACCGGTAATTGTGACTGGTGCTGAAGTTGGACCAGCAATGACGATTGGTCCTGAGGGAGGAGCAACGACTGCAGCTGAACCGGTAGCTACAACTGCAGAAGATCCACTCTTTGGTCCCGTTACGGTAGCAGATCCTTCCGAAGGTCCCACGATTGACACTGGACCCTTCGTAGGACCCTTGACTAGTACCGACCCTTCAGCAGGACCTGCTACTACAGTTGATGCTAAGAGAAGCAATTCGATAGTAATTAAAAATACTGATTAATAATATTTCAAAGAAGTAACTCTTTTCTACCGTTCTCGACAGCAACAGCAGACGCCCCGCCAACTGGTCCCGTGAGTGTAACTGGTCCAGCGACAGATCCTTTG
Organism: Cephus rjabovi; assembly: GCA_030264185.1. Lineage (NCBI taxonomy): Eukaryota > Metazoa > Arthropoda > Insecta > Hymenoptera > Cephidae > Cephus > Cephus rjabovi. The sequence continues at coordinate 1,201,737 of JASCRG010000463.1, read as the reverse complement.
ACGATAACGGATGGGGCAGTTGGTCCAGCAATGAGCGGGACACCAGCCCACGCTACAGGTGCATTCAAAGATGCAACGGAGCCGCTGTACGCTGAACTGATAACAGCTCCACTGGATACTGCGTAGCCAGTTGATCCGTGATACGGCCAAATACTGGCGTGGGCGAATGCCAGGAATGTACAGAGTACCAACTGTGGACAATGCGATCGAGACAAATTTATCGGATAAAATATCAGGAGATGAGTGTCGAGTGGTAAAATATTATCCTCTGTCCTCCTAAAATATGTCCTCTCGAATTCGTAACGAGACGCTATTCCACACTTTTAAGCTGTATCAGAGAACAATGGATGCACACGTGGGCCCATACGTATATGGTGCGGACATGCACCAGTATGCAGTTCGATTTGCATAACTTGGTCGGTCGCAGCGTGCAAGGCGTGATGTATCACCATCTAAGTTACAGCGTATCGATATATTCTATATCACCGGAGAAGGAAGATCGCGAAATCACGCAGCTGCAAAATACGTATACGGAAGGAAAAGTATTTCCTGTGGAAACTGTAACGCTTCGTATCATCCCTACGAATAACAAGTATTAAAATAATCTCGATATCCTTCGCTCTCATTATTCTATTTGCTGCTGATTCAGGTTGTACTTTTTCGGCAAAAATAGTATTTCCGTATTCCGCAACTTGGACCGCGTTCTAGTAGCGGCTTTTTCAGGGGCGTCGGCTGCAATAAAAATTTTCAATATGTCCTGTTTCCTTTGATCTCGTAAGTGCTACGTGATTCGATAAATTCCCAGCATCAGTCTTACTGGTTGCTACTGGGGACCCATTATTTTCCTGTCGCAGCTGCGCTTCATTGCTCCATTGCTCCATGACTTTTCAAGACTTTAAAATCTATTTTCACTTTTATTACAATTTTATCTATTCGCATTCTCTTCTATATATAGATATATTGTTGTATAACCCTTCTACGTATATTGTATATACAGATAGCAGTATATTTCTTTTTTCTTTTATCTCTTACCAAAGACTTCATGATCAAATCTCTTCTTGTCGTATCGGTTCTCTTCCCAAGAAGACTAACGCGTCTCCACTGGACCCGTCCGCGACGATTCTATTCTCTTTATACACTGCTGGGAGGCTAAGAGCGGCGTGGTAACCTCCGAACGCCATAAAAATTCACCACGCCTAAGAGTTCCTTATGCAGCTGCATCAGGAATGCACTAGGAAATCAGCTAATGAGGATTCCAGATTGTCGAACGAGCTAGAAGTGGTAATCGATTGACTTTATTACATTTACGATTAATTAACACAGATATTTTTACCTCAAAAATAAGAAAAATTTCTTTTGCCTCCAGATGATTATCAATTTCTTTTTTTTTTTTCATATACAATATCACGTAATTGATCTTTGGCTATGCCTTACTGTGTATATCAGCCTTCAAGTTCACACATAGGACGTAACAAGCTGGTCCGGGTTGTCCTAGAGTGCCCTGTTAATTATCCACTCTAGTCAGTTAATTAGGATCACACCAAGACTCCATCGGCCCCGTATCATTAGTCGTGACAGGGTCATAGCCTACCCAGCTAGACTAAGGACTATCCATAATATCCTAGGGATATTTCGTGCGGTCAGGTTTATATTAAACGTCTCAATCGAGGTCGGCCAGGTTGGTTCTACATACATTTCTTTGGCCTGGCACTTCGGACTCTGGAATTTCTCAAGGCGACCAGCCATACATACTTTTTTCGATGAAGCATTTTTTCTCGACGATACTTCCGGTCAGCAATGCCAACGTCGAATGCAAATATCTCCGAGTACTTTCCAACCTGAAGAATAAAAAGTGGAAGCACAGTTAGGATTAGGTATTACAAAGAGTAAATATAATTCTACGTTCTATCCACTATGTATATTATCTATTGTATTGTATATTTCAATGTGGCCTTACGGTTGGTAACACATTCTGATAACTCATCTGAAGTTAATTACTGGTCACAGATATCAGTGACCTTTGAGGTTGAGGATGCCTGAGACAATTCTTGGAATTGAACCTCAAAATCATTCAGTGACGTAATAATTGCAGGCTGCTTCACCGAGATAGGTTACAATTTCGGATTAAGGGGGCCAACGACTCGAATGCAGTTGCAGCGATAATCCATCCTTACGGGATGCAGTTGCATTGATGCAACTGGATAGATTATTATTAGTCTCTCTCTCTCTCTCTCTCTCTCTCTTTTCCTTATCTTCTACTGTGTTGTACGAGAATGGATTGTTCACCATAGTGAATTTGCGAGGACTCCTGTATATCCAGTTTCTATGATTTATGCTTCCCATGTAACATATATATATATATAATGGAGGCATCCACTGAATTCATTAAGGATTTTGGATTTCTCGCGGATTTTGAGATAAGGCTTGATTAATTTTTTTTTCTTTATTTTTATGCTACGAAACAGATTTTCAATTCCCAGATAACGATGAGAACGAAAATGATGGATTCTCAAAATTATTCAGGTAATTTGAGATTTTGTGGAATCCATTTAATATGTTAATGCTAAGAACTATATCTAGATGACATGTGCTGTCGATATGCAGTTTCTCAATTATGACGCAATCTTTGAAAAAGTGAAATTAGATTCTTATTTCTAGATAATCTTCGACTTTGTGTTAAAGTTACGTGGGTGCGATTGCATATCTGACGTAGATACGTCAAGAGGCAGGATTTTTATATATTTTATAAGACGATTATGTACTGGCAGATAAAATTATTAATACATTGTATATATTATTGCCAACGATGGCAATATGTATATTAATCGATTACCAGATCGAGTTTTTGCCAAGTACAGTAGTCATTTTATAAGTAGTAACGGGACGCGAGTCAAATGGCAGGGGTTACCATTTTTTTACAATTATTATTTTTTTTTTCCGAGACAATTATCATAGAATTATCATTGATCGTTCTGACGCAACTCCCGTGGAAATTGTGCGACCCGCAGACTTCGCTGGAACTTGATTTACCGATCCTTCCATGTTAACCGGGTTGCCACACCTGTGAATATTGTCGCGTAACTTCTGATACCACCATACAATGTTACAGGATATGTTATCATGCGTGCGTTCCGTGACGGAATGCCCGCGGTTGGGGTCTGTGTTAGTGACGTACGTGAAAAGTATAAAAGCCGAAGAATCCCTCGAGTTCAGCATCAGTTTTGTAAATCGATCTGCAACCTCGTCACAGAAAAAGCCAATCCTTCGGTCTCAACATGAAGTACCTGGTGAGTGTTGGAACATTGAACGATAAATATTAAGGGTGGACCAAAAAAATAGATTATTAATTTAAAAAATGTCCTTTTTTTACAGCTCGTCACTCTTGCCGTCGTCGCGGTCGTTGCTGCTCATCCTGAAAGGGAACGTCGCAGCGTTCTGGGACTTCCTCTGGTTGGGCCTGTTGTTCCAGGCACCGTTGTAGTTGGGCCTCAAGCTGGGCCAACTGCCGTGATTGGACCTAGTGCCGGAGGAGCTGTTATTTCTGGCGTCTCTCCAGCTGTAGTCGCTGGTCCAGTTCCTGGTAATTGTCCTAGCGGATTTTACGTTGACCCGTATCGTGTTTTTGACAAATCAGAAATATTGAAATTCCAAAATTTCATTTCAGCCGGTGCAGTCATCGCTGGTCCTTCCGGGACTGTAGTTTCTTCAGGAGTCCCTGTGGGAGCTGCCCTGGTAGGTCCTCAAGTTTGGGGATGGTAAAAGGATCGACCCTTCCTGCAAACCCACCCCGTCTGGACTCTCGCCGTGGCTGAAATTGGAATAGAAAAATTACGTGGGCAAATTGATTTGGTCCATCTTAAGAGAAAACGAAAAAAAAAAGGAAAGCTATTACTCCATTGAAAAGAATGATATAAGATCTGTCTGGCGACGATATATACATACCTGCTACCTCTCTAGAATGACTATGTATTAGATGTTTTTTCAATTTTATCCCTTAATTTCTTTAAAGTTTCATGAAACCTGTTATACACGTGTACGCCGATAATTAACAATAAAAAGATATGCTGCTCTGAAAGTTTCATGTCGTCAAGTGAATTACCGAGTAATGCGTTTAAACCATCAATTTTATGAGCGGCGGGGAGAAGTTATCGTGAAAAATTGCCCATAAAAGGGAATATACCGTACTCGCCCCCTCCGAAATATTTCATAAGTAAGGAAAGAAGAAGGAAAAAACATCGAATCTCGCGTAAAAAGCTTTGCCCAACATTTTTCCAATATTATCATCGACATCAAAAATTTCGCAGGGCACTGCCCGAAATCAATGAATTTGAAAAATGAAAAAAAAAAAGTTTTATCCCGTTTGTCACGCGACGTACCGAAGCGTCTCTAATTTCTGTCAGAAGCGCAGAACGAAAACAATGAATATGTAATAGGTGGGTGTATTCATGAAAATAAATTATTAATGTATCTACAATACAATTATCCCTTTGTACTGTCAATCAACCAATATCACGTGGAAAATAGGCAATATGTTATTTACTCGCACGTCAATGATTTTCCAATAGCTAATTAAGTCGCACCAATTGTTATTGTCGGATCGTCGCCCAGAGAATCCGAGTCGTTTGCACGTAGCTCGTATTACCGGAAATTTACCAGTATCATTCTCTCGTAAATCCATGGAAAACAACCTAACCAGTATACCTGCTTATCGGTAAATATATATATATAGTTGGTCCACGAGTTCAATTTATTTTTTGTTATAATTTGCAAACAATGCAATCCTTATCAAATCACCACGTGTCTTTTCACAAAATCACAGAAGTATATGTTCAAATAGATAAAATATATTTCAATGTCATAAATCAGGCATATGCCTATTAGTAACAAAACATGTGTACATAATCAAGTAGTTTGTTACTTTTTCATCATATACAAAGTATGTAAAAGAGAAAGTATTGCAATCCGAAAAAAACAAATCAACTCTCGGATTTTTATTGAAATACATATTTTGAGGCTCCTAGATTCCAAAAAAACATTAATTCATTTCTGTCTGTCTGTGGTCAATTTTGTCCGAAAATCCATTGATTTTCCAAATAAGCTACGGATCTTAGTGAAATTTTTAGTGTGACTTCTGTGTATAAAATGTAGTTTTGGTATTGAAATTGACACCAGAACACCAATCTATCTATGGCACTCTACCTGAAATGTGAAAAATAAAAAAATGTGTTTTGTATCGATAGACTGATAGGTCTGCATCACTTAGTTCTTAATATCAAGTAATTTCAAAACAGTAACGTGATGCCAGTAATAATCGTAATGAGAAAGTCACCTGTTCCGATCATGCCAGTAGCAGATTTTTATAGACTTGAATTGTTATCGATCTGTCAAAATAAAAAAAAACATTGAACTCGTGGACCGACCATAAATTTACATATATTTACATTATCGAGAAATTAAAGCAGAATCAGAGTTAATTTTCAGAGAGATTTGTGTTTACAATTAGTAAATCCCTTAAATCTGCATTGTAGCCATGTGAAATTATCCATGACACCTGTTACCTGTGTATATATGCCATATCCAAATATACATATATACAGGGAATATAATTACATTGCGAATGCAGCATTGAAAAAAGGCATAGAGAAAAAAATACAGTCAAGATATTTGATTTAAAGATTCATTTATTTAAGGGTGGGATTAAAGCGGGGGGGGGGGTCGAAGTTGTTGGAACAGTGGGTAGAAAATACAAAAGAAAAGTTTTGACAAAACTCGGAAAAACAAAAAGCTCGTGAATCGTTATATCCGCAACAATGGGCCGTATAAAATGTTACACGCCGTTCCTACTGCCATTATAACTTCGTACGTAGAAGCTTTGTAACTAGCGACATTAAAAGTCCTGGACAGCAGCCTCGGTATCCGCTTCTGCATCCGGAACCGTCGCCGTAATATGTGGATGATGTAGTTTTTAAGTTTCTTCCGTGAAATTTTTTTTCTTGATAAAGTCTTTGAATATTTTTCCAAGACAATCGCCGATGATTACGCGTGGACCATGTGGAACGACTGCAGCATCCTTTTGTTCAAGTCAATATCCTCACCAGACTCCGTGTCCTACCACTCCCGGTGCAACTATTGTACCGGCGGGTCCTGCGACGACGGCAGATCCTGTGGCAATGAAAATGCATTTGCATGATTATGATAATCCAAATGAATTTCTTGTCGAATTAAATTACACGGTAATAATAAAATTCCCGTTTGAAATTCGAAATACGGCAGAGCTTACGTCATTGTGGTAATATGAATTATTGAGATATTTGTACAAATGAAAATTGGTAAATGGTTAATAATAGTTTTAATATTTAAATACCAGCGTTCGGTCCGACCACTGCAGCAGAAGGTGCGACAGGCCCAATAACAGCGGCTGACCCACCGTGAGGTCCGATCACTGCAGCTGATGGTCCAGCTGGTCCCACCACGGCTACGGAAGGTCCGACGGGTCCTGCAAGGGCAACTCCGTGTCCTAGACCACCTAGCACAACTGCGCCATTATGTCCCCAGGGACTGAGGCCCCATCCTAGGCCCAAAGAACGTCTCTGACGTTCAGGAGTGGCCTGGGCCACGGCGATGGCAATAGCAAGGACGATCTGTCGAAGAGTAAATTTAATTTTTCATTTAAAAATTCACTAAATACCGTTAATAATTTATGTACGTCTATTTCTTTTACAATTCTTCAATATGGATCTCTCCTTATCATTCTTTCATAATAATGTTGCAATTGATTTTTTTTAGATGATGTTTCTTAAATCTCCCATAGAGAATGATTTTCTCATACTGACCAAGAACTTCATGTTTGTCTTCAGTGGTGTCTTCGCTGGTCGACTGATACTCAACCCTCGACTTCTGCAGTTTATATAGTGGACAGGCGACATTGCTCCAGGCCTATCGGCAACCTTCAACCCCGCGTAAAAGTCCCGCGGACGACGGGCGTGGTCGTGTGTGGAATGGATTATAATGTAAAGCTGCCGGATCCGCATGTCAACGTCATCTTACGTATAACCGTACCGTTAGAGGAATGCTCATTGTTGCGATCGCGAGAAAAGAAAGAAAGAAAAAAAAAAGACAAAGAGACATAAATAGAGAATGGAATTGCAAAATTTAATCGCAGAACGCAATAATGTAATGTACGAATAATGAGGGAAGGGAACCGGAAATTTGGCAAAAATTAATTCGCCACTCGTAGCGAATAACTTCGTTGTAAAGCCCTACCACTGACCGGGGAGTCATAGCGATATGCGAATTTACGTTTTCCAGTGTAAAACCCTTTCATCCAATAAATGTCGTTAGTAACGCGAGACTCGCTCGTTCGAAATCGCCGTTATTTACGCGTCGTACACAAATATCGTTTTTCGCTATGAGTGAGAACGAAAGCCGAGGAGAAAATAAAATAGACGGTAAAAGCATCAATGTACAAAAAATATGTATGTATATATATACCGAGGAAATCAAAGTCTCTCAAATTCCAAAAAAAAAAAAAAAAAAATGTACATCACACTTTTCAAATCGACAATTTCACTATCCGAGTCCTTTTAATCAACCCTTATAAAGGTGCGCCTTTGAATCAACCCAATAACAGAAATAAAATGGCGAGTTTCCAATGCACTTCCTATATTAGATCCATAGGCGGAAGCAGCTTGCGTTGCGAAATAACTGTAGTGAAGTACGGGAGATTGTAATGGGGTGGTAGTGAAGGGTGGCTGGCATGTATGCATGTACGAAAGGGGTGCCGGGGCGAAAGGGGTTGGTAGACCAGACAGGCAACAGTCACCATAATACACGCGGCAGAAATAGCGCACTTCATGTAAACGGTCCTAGTGTCGCTAGGTCGCTCGTTGTGGATCCCAGAGTGGACAGAGCATTGAATTAAATACGAACAGTCGACCGGGATCGGAGGTTTCCATGTGAGCGACGTCACGTTGTAGCGTCAATGCGAAACCGTTACGCGACCGACACTACATAGTGGCGACACGATATTCGCCAATTCGCCTGGCTGTTTGTTTGACTTGCGAAACAAATGCCATTGCCATTCGGCATTAGGGTCAATCCTGCGATGAACTGCGGAATCTATAAACTATATTATGTCGCACATAAGCGTGTATGTATATATCGGTTCGAGCTATCTGTTGACTATTAAGTTTATATTGATTGCAGTATTTACATAGGATGCACTGAAAATGGAAAAGTAATAATCTACTGGTAGACCATTTTTTGGCGAGTCCAGGGCCTGGTTGGGACCCCGCTGGGTCAGTCCAGGACTAGCTAGGACCTCGACAGGCCCCTTGATTCTCACAATAGTTTTTACTAGAGTTATATGTATGAGATATATAATGGATTTTATGGATGGTTATGGATACGTTATATTCCTTTATTTTAATATATTTGGATTTTACGGTAGGAGCATTACTTTCGGCACCATTTTCGAGCTCAGGAAGATTGTATTATTGAATTCGAATTAAATGAAGTCATTTTAATTTTGTATATCGAGTAGAGCTCAATTACGCAATGTCAAACTGTTACGGCTGACGGAGCCGATTGATATCTTATTATAGCGGATTGCAAGAGTGTTTTACTTTGTTTCTATGAAAAAATAGGAGCGATCAATTCTAAAGACTTTATAAGTCCTTGGTTTAACGAGCGTCAGGCAGAATAAGAAGTAAGATCGTACTTGACAGTGAAATAATTAGAAAGTTATTACTGACTGCAGTCAGAGTGCATTCCACGAAAAGTGCAGCGTCAACCGGCAGGAGTTGCGCAAGTCCGCAAGGTCGTATCGCAAATCGCAAGGGAAGCTGGCCAGAGCTCCTCTGGAAATTCATGTAAATTGGAGCAGGATTAAAGTGCAACGCCGACGTCGCTACGTTTTAGACGCATTTTATTTCAAAGAATGTGCATTACAGGCAAGAATTCATTTATATCTTTTTTATCTTCTCCGTACAAGCAGACCGTTGTACAGAGTGAGTGAGATAGAGTTGGTCAGGGACGGTGAGCAGCGGTTAGAGACCGTAGAGTCGTTCATGGGTCTCTTCACCAGATCCCATGGGCACCGTGAACACCAGCGAGGATGGAGCCATGACCGGAGCCATGGGTAGAGATGATACCACCGTCAGGTCCTGCAACGACTGTAGGTCCTGCAACTGAACCAACGACTGCAGCTGCACCTGCGTGAGGTCCTGCTACTACGGTACCGTGTCCAAGACCCAGGCCATATCCTGTTCCAACAAAAAATCAGGATTAATCATAAAGTTTTATTAAGACGAAAAAAAAAAGAAAGAAAAAAATAATTATATAAGTCAGAACTTCATGAGTGACCAACCGGAAACGACTCCACCCCATCCAAGACCAGGCTCGGAGACGTATGTGGGTCCAGCAACGGACCCAATCACTGCGGATGGCCCTGCGACCGAACCCGAAATTACGGCAGGCCCAGCAACAGCTCCAGCCACGTGGGCTCCACCCACAACGGGTCCAGCGACTGCAGCTGTCCCTACGTGGGGCCCAGCGACAGCTGCGCCGGCCAATACGGGCCCAGCGAGTCCTACTCCGTGAAGGCCAGTCAGACCGTAAAGGCCACTCGGGGCAGCTGAGGCGTAAGCTGCTACTGCTACCAGTACGACCTAATCATACGAGGTCGATGGTTATCATGATACGTAGGTAACGATAATAATCATCAATAAACTTTCCTGTCTCATTTATAGCTGTCTATTCCTATTGCTGGGGACTTACCAGGAACTTCATGGCGAATAAATTCAGTTGTGCTGTCTCTACGGATTTCCTTGCTGGACTGATCAGCCACCCCGTCTCTTGGAACTTTTATATCTAGAACTGACCCTGAAATGCTCAACGGTACTTCGATTCGTACATACAATTTTTTAAACCTTCTGTCACGCGGATATTTGCGATAGGAATTTTTCAATTTTTCTATCCGTTCGCGTTTTCCTTGAATCATAACCGCGATCTGTTCCTCGTGCGAATTTTTTAAGGTAAGGTTAGCATTTACCTCGTTACCCATACCGAGGTACTTTCAAACGTCTTCAGTCGATCCAGCAAGCCTTTTCGCCGATCCTTAAGACTTTTTATCTAATATCCATTTCGCAAAGTCAAGTGTCTACGAGAGCTTTTCATTGTGGAAAATCGAGTAGGTATTTATATAGGTATTCGATCGAGTCGGGAGATCGTTAAGTGATTTCTGGTTCTCTCTCCAGAGATTACCAAAGTCTTTCTAGTCGGGCAGGTTGGCTCATCCTAGCGAAACGAGATTCCAAGTGGAATCAATAACATCAATCTCTACTTTTTTTCTACGGAGTAGAGCTGAAACTACTTTCTTCGGCTTTTCTCGCCAGTATGCATGGTACAGTCACATAGATATACGTTCTTTTCTATATCTTTGTTACGATGTCTTTATCTCTTTTCCCTTTATAACTGTACCCCATTCTTACTATCTCCTTGGTTCCCTCATTGTTCACTGCGTCGTATTCCAGTACTTCAGTAAACTGAGAAAGAACCTTGGGAAGGTTTAGCGTATTGGAGGGAATCGTTATTCTCGAAGAAGTGTTCAGCAAAGTAAATGTAAGCGGCAGAAAACGTCATGGCATCTTTCCATTAAGACGACGGCATACGTCGGCGCGATGCGAACTTACGCTCGGCGAAGAACTTTTGCCGTGGATTAACGAAGAAACGGACACTTTGGTGTACATACATATATATATGTATAAAGAGAGAGAAAGTAAAGAAAATAATTTATAAAAAAAAAAGGAATTTTCTTAGGAAAACTTTCAAATCCATCTTTAGAAACGCGCACGAACGATCCGACGAAAACCAGACGAGCATCCATCGAGCGATAATCGCGCGAGCGTAAAATGTAGCGGAAGGAAGGAATGCGATTCTTTTCAAATGCAAATGTCAACTTCGCCCTAATTCATGACTTTGCTGCGAGTTGAAATTTTGTTTGTTTTTTTCTTCTCACTATGCATTGAAAACTCTCCTTTACCGTCGCCTTGATCTTGCTTCTTCTTGTCGCTCCTCTAGAGATACGCCTGAGGATTGGAAGGCAGACTATCAACTAACCGGATGTCAGTTAACCCTCAGTGCTACTTACAAGGGATGCACTAGGAAACCGAATAAGATGCGAATGAGGATTCGTACAGGGTGGCATCTCCATGACGAAGATCGAAGGTAAAGGCGAACACGTAGTCGTCGGGACGCATCAGTTGAAAACGAAGAGTAAAAGAGAAGTTGAACGTCAACGCGGCCGTTCCTCGTCATTGAGAACAAAGGGGAGTAAAATGTGGAGGTATCGGCGACGTCGGGGTCTGTGAGGTTGCAGAGGTCGTCAAGGTCCGTTCACAGAGAATACTCGTCTGATTGGAGTGGCGTTAAAGCAATTTACAACAATTACAGACGATATCACCAGCCCTCCACCTTCACCTCCTTCTACTCCTACCGCCATTACTGCTACTCCTGTTTCTACCTACTGTTCCGTACGGCGCCCACCTCTGCTTCCATCTCGACCGATCCTACCTACTACTACCTACTACTTTTCCTGGTCATTCTCTTCCGTCTCAGGTTCTATGCATTGTCAATACAATAGAATTTCAGACAGAGGCAGCTTCTCCAGGACGGTATTACCCACGTGGAATTGTACAGTGTATTCGATGCCTGTGAAACTGTTGGACATGGTTTAACTGGGTAAGCCAGTGCATTGCTACAGTGCAGATGTAGGTGCGCCGAGAGAATTTCAACCTATATTCTTGGAGAATACACATTTTTTGTGCAACTTGGATTTTTGAAGAATACGTTTATTTTTGTATATGCATATTATGGAACTTTGTTATATACACACAAAAGGCAAGAGAGAGGTATGAGCGGTAGGGAGGTCGGGTGACGGTCGGCATGAGGTCCTGGTGGTTGAATTGAGATCGAGACTTCCTTGAGGCATCCTGAGGAATTACCAGGGTCCTCCATAGGCACGTACTACACCACCAAGACCGGCATGTCCTGCGGAGATGGTGCCGGAAGGACCGGCTATGATGGCTGGTGCGGAAAGTGGTCCGGACAGTGCAGCAGGTCCTGCGTGTGGTCCAGCGATGACTGCGCCGTGTCCTTGAAGAAAAAAAAATTCAAATCTTGAAACTTGTGACTTTTTCCAAAATTTTATAAGAGAATTTTACTCACCCAGACCTGGACCAACGAGACCAAGTGGGCCTACACCAAGAACGGGTCCAAGACCATATCCTAGACCAGTGACGGCAGTTCCTCCTACCACGCTCCCAGAGACAACGGAGGGTCCTGCCACTGATCCAGTTACCACGGCGCCACCGTCGACAGCTCCGGAAATCCTAGCAGGCCCAACAACCGGACCTGCGAGAGCAGCTGGTCCTAGTACTGGTCCTGCGAGTCCGGCCGGTCCTAGGACTGGCCCGGCTAGGGTGGCCCCGTGTCCCCAAAGACCGGAAGGTGCGGCCTGGGCCACGGAAAGGGCTACCAACACAATTGCCACGGTCTTCATAGCTGCTGATGATCTACTGAGTTTCTACCACGACTGCTTGTTGCTCGATGTGTCCCCAACTGGGACCGACGGCGCTTTTATACCTTGGGCCATTGTCTGGCTGAACCATAATCGAACCACAGGGCGGGGCACGACACGCCAAACATTCTCTCAGTATGTTATATCGTGGGCTTATCAGCAATAGCTGCTGGAGTCAGTGTCACTCTGAACGCTAACGCCTCGGTCCGTCCTACCTCTTCCACGGGTCACTTCATTTGTCACTGGTACTAGAACAGTTGGTACTCCTGATCCGGCTTCTTTAACCTGAACGAATTCGATATACATGTACTGCAAATGTAACACGAGTTATCAGAGCGTGACAATCAGTTATGATAAAGTAGAAAAATGAATTCCCGTTCAAATATCTCACGAGATACGAGCTAGTTTGGAATTTTGGTCCCACAATATTTCTCCGAAGACCGACAGCTATTAAGGCTGAATCGCATGAGACTCGAACACTCAATGGGCAGCTCCTGAATTTCTACTCAGCCTGGCCCCTGTGTGCCACGAATCCTTTGAGCCGAGCTGCAACTCCCGATGCATTACTGCATCCTCCCGAAGGCCTTCGTATAAATCCTACGGGATTGAACCACTCCTGAATATTGGTTCACGTGGACGAGTGGTTGGGTGGAGCATTCATCTGGCCGTTTCTCAAATTCGGGACATTAGGGAAATCCGTATTAAGCATGCATAGTGTATTTGAACGTATGCATACAACCTGTGCGGATTTCTCTAGCTAACCACTTGAACGTGGTTGGAGCATTGGTGTATGTAGAAAAGGACTATATTCAAATCCGCCATTTCGTCAGATGGAACGGTGCCTGTAGTGAATTTATCGAGATACCATTTCACGAACTTTGTATTAATTCATTAGGCTGCATTATGCACCCGCTTTACTCCACCCACGTGTCACGGCTGTCTATTATCATAATGATAAGCGCAAACCCATCCTGCCCACAAGTCCTTTGTTGCCAATGCCTTGTGATCTTGCGAGGTTTTTAATGAATAGGACAATATGACGGTTCGATTATAAATCTGATGCTTTCAAAACGTCAGTGCTGATTAAAGCTCCTTTATCGTGGGCTCATTAATATTGCACCACTCAGCCATGCAGTTATCAGCTGCATTGGGAGTATCCGCAAACATTATGCAATTATCTATGCAGATATTAATGGTCTATCAAGAATTTATTAATTTTACCTAAATCAGCCATTTTTTATTAATTCATTCATCAAACCTACGTAGAATCGCGTCAGTCATTAATTGCAGAAATATAATTGGCACAATTAAATTTTTATTACTACTCGGTGATTTTAAAGAATAACATTTTTGAATTTTTTTGGGGAAATTTTACTTGAATTCTTATTTCACTACGATGTTAAAATCTTTTATTATACATATGGTATGTATAGGTTAATTCATTTGCGAATCCGAAATTTTGCTTTCAAAATTAACACGAGTCCAACGAGTAGCCTCTATTTCACTGGTGTAACATGCACGATTAATGACGTCATATGTAAACATCAAATAAGTAAATATAAAATTGACTTAATAATCCAATGCAATTCGGTTCCTCGATCATTACGTTAAATTGCAATTAGTATGGTAAACTCGAGTAAAAAATGAAAAACGGATATTTATCAGCTAGAAAAAAAATGCATTTATTTGCAACTGTCAAAGGAAATGAAGTTGAGAGTGGAGAAAGGAGAAAATGCAACGCTTTCTGAGGTACAAAGCAAAAAGTAACTGACAGTGTTGATGAGTAGAGGAAGAAACCTTTTTCTTCCGTTTCTTTAATTTTTCTCTTTTCCGAGGATGTAAAATGTGTAAAAATAAAAGATTCTTCTCGCTAGGGCTTATCGCTCCAGTCCTACGGCCATTAGCCTGCATAATCGCGACTCCTAATGCACTCGCGTTTCCGCCGTTTCTCGACCATTAAATTATCCCGGTGGCTCGTTTTTCTGCCTCGAGCGTCGACCAAGTGTTTGCCAGAGCTGCAACTGCAACTTGTTCTTCAAAGAGAGCATCCATCTGGTGGCGAGAATACGTAACCCAGAAAATCCCTAGGTATTCGTCAAAGTCAAACGACATAAAATTTCCCTAGAATCACGTGGCTGGTCCATACAGCCTGGATTTTTGAAGCATTATCGTTAGAATCATTTTCGCGCTTTACGCTTTTCGTGGACTTTTAATTAATATTGAAACTTTGAACATCAAATTAAAATCATAAAAATCCCTGGAGATTTCTGGAAATTAAATGGTATCATTTTACTACTATAATTTTCCAACTAGTTGCACGTAGTAGCCTTCCTCAACAATGGTATAATAAATATATATTTTTTGCACCTTTTACGCCTTTATTACTACAGGTCTTTTAAATCGAGTTTGCCATTTCAAATTAAAACTGATAATTTCTTTTCGCTCTGTAATAAATCATTATTCAATCACTCAGGCGGCTGTCGAGGACACCGATTGTCAATGGACCCGGAATTTTCTTCATCGTGTCTCGCAGCCCACGTATGCAAGTCCCTCGCCTATAAAAGCCTCCCTGTGCCACGAGTTACATCGCAACGTTCAGCCGATGCACTTTAAGTGCAAACTGCAGACGGCACTGCACCGCTCGATCTACCTTCATTACCGTGCTGGCTGCTTATTTAACGGGATACTTTGATACTCTTGAAAGTTGAGTTCACGCAGAATTTCGTATGAACTTTGATGAGTTTCGTTGAGTCACTGCAGAAACGAGAAGTTGGATATTGGAGTGTAAAAAAAAAGAAAACATATTTTTTCACGCGTTATAAATTCTAATTCATTAGATAACATGACAAACTGATACAAGAAATCAGAAATCATTCTTAACGGTGACTAATGATGTTTTCTCGTGAAAAACAATCAAGCCCGCAAAGTGCACCGCTGATTATCGGCTAATTGCACACGGTGCAGTGCATGCATGTAACGACCACGCCTCGAAGTGCATTATATCGCCACTCGATATCAATAGCAAAAGAAATTCCTTCAAGTTCAGAGTCTGTCGATTCCTGATAGTTATCGATCGACCCAGCTGTTCACACCGTGACCCGGATTATCGTACTTGCAGGCATATTTATGCAACATTAAAGCGGCGCCCGTGCGCGACAAGCGACGCCCTTACCTTAGTGCGCTTAACTGCCGAGACATAAAAAAAAAAAAAAGAGTCGCTTGTAAAGCGAATCAAAAGAAAGAAAAACCATCAGACTTTGCAGCATTACCTACGTGCGGCAACGACGTGTTCGCGAATGCATAGAGTGCAGCGATGCAACGATGCAACGGTGCAACAGTGCACCTACTGTGCGTCGAAAGTGGACTGCACTTCTCCCGGCGCCAGGCGTCGGTAGGCGCTCGCTTATAAGCGGGTGACCTTTTCCAATTTCTAGGGTCTCGTGTGCACTCGCGAACAATGTAATTTGCAATGGATGACGCAATGCCCCCGTGGATGCACTTCAACTCCCACTTGGCTCCATAGGTCTAATTATTATGCACTCTTTATCCTCTTTTCATCTCTACGCATCCAATTGGAATATACTTAATATTCATTATGGACACAATATAGATCTTGATTATGCTTCATAGATCATTGGTGCATACGTTAATTGATACCCTTGCGGCGTGCACTCCAGAGTGCATTTTATGCATTCGATACACCCAACTGGCCATCTTGCCTTTCACAATGCATTATTGTTCAGTCATACCTGACTTGACCTTACCCTTTACCTTCTTTAGTACTAGCTGTAAGTACCTAATAATGTATAGCTATAATGTATAGCTGCAATAGCCAAAGCCAAGTGCTGCGTGTAACACGAGGTTGACTAAATTTTATATATACATATGTATACAGTATATGTAAATAGATACAGGCGTGTCACTTGGATTGCTTGGTTGTCACTCGCGTTAACTTCCGATGCATGCACTTTGGATGCACATTGTGATTGGGAGTATAACGTAATTTTCGACACGTGGCGATGCCAGAAACGACAGCTGTCAGATTTAATTGATATTCGTTAAAATTTTCTTGACGCTTTGCGGATTCGGATAGACGTTTCCATGGCAGACTGTTCTTTGACGTTTTATTGGTTTAGCCCAATTTAGTAAATACAGGATTTATTACCGTGAACTGTTATTCGTTTTATTTGGTGTGATATGTTGGCAAAAATTCGTTTGCGAAAAATTGCCAACAAGAGAATAGAGGTAGTAGGTATAACATTTTCCGTGAAAAAGTTGCATTTATTTTAAAGGCATGTATATGAACATACTTTATATACATAAGTCAGGTAGAGTAGTGAGTATCATGACGTTTCAGTACGAATAATAATCTCTGGGGGTTGCGAGGAGTTTTTGAAGTCTGGTGGATTCGAAGAGGCAGGCAGTGTTTTGTTAAAATCCAGAAAAATCTAGAAATATTTTTCTCTTTACCAATGACCATTATGCCCGTAACCGGCATGGACGCCACCATGACCAGCACCGTGAGTCGTGATGGTTCCGGATGGACCAGCGATCACAGCTGATCCTGCAGAGGGTCCAGCTACGGCAGCGGCGCCTGCGTGGGGTCCAGCGATCACTGCACCATGAGCAGCAGGACCTGCCAGGACGACGCCATGTCCAGCTCCATGTCCAACAGCTGTCAAGAAAAAAGATGTGAGTACAGGATGTGACGTAATGAAGCATAATTCATAATTAAAGAGACGACTTACCTCCAGCCCAACCAGCTCCGACCCATCCGGGTCCACCCCATCCTGCTCCGCCCCATCCTGCTCCACCCCAGGCACCACCGTAACCTCCGTCAACATGAGCAGGTCCAGCGACAGACCCAGTGACGACAGCAGGACCAGCAACGGCTCCAGACACGTGAACAGGTCCAGCAACTGCTCCGGAAAGATGAGCTGGACCCACAACAGGGCCGGCGAGAGCAGCACCACCCACGTGAGGTCCAGCAAGACCAGCTGCTCCCAAAACGGGTCCAGCCAGTGCTACTCCATGTGCGCCATGTCCTCCGTAGCCTCCGTAAGCTCCACCCCACAAACTGCGACGCTCTCTTGGACCAGCTGCTACCACGGCGACCAGCGCGAAGACGATCAGCTGGTGGTGAATCGTATCGATGGAAACAAATATTAATCGGAAACAAGACCCAGGGAGAAAATCTTTAAAAAATCTCCTCCATCACTAGACGGAAACCAAAGCAGAATTATACTCACGAAGGCTTTCATTGTCGGTTGCTCTGGATGATCAAGTGTGCCTCTAGGAGACTCTAGTCTGTTCTTATATAGGACTCCGTCTTGGCGACCGCGCCTCCGACACTCTGATCCCTTCAAATCATATCTGACCGAGTCTCGCCCATCGTTCGGAAGGCCACAAACGCCACAAACGCCACACCCAAGTAGCCTCACGTAGACCCTTCTAACACCGAGGACGGTTGACCGCACAGCGAAAAGACACTTGGAAGTAATATAAGAAAAGGATTGAGAAGGAAAAAGAAAAAAAAATCGAAGAAAAACGTAGCAACTTTTATCCTAGCATAAAGGCTGCGACGATCGACCAGGCACGTACTGCGCGTGGACGGGGTTGAATGCGTTGCAATTTTCCGTAACAAAAAAATATGTGCACCTGTGCAACTTTATCGGTACCTGGTACTGGCGTAGAAACTATTTCACAATGGTCCTTTGACATTTTATCATGGATCAATCGACATGAAATATTTGCAACGCGTGTGCGGCTGCTGCACTTTATTGCATGTTTATACTTTCGTTGGTTTCGTTATTTATCTCATCAAGTGCATCGTCTCATCCTTAACCAGCGAACTCGACCTTTTCGTCTCCTATGAGAATCGGTCCAATTGTTCCAACGATACTCGTTCACCTGGTCTCAAGATTGTGCACTAGGTTGCAGGAAGGCTATGCAGCAGGGCAGATACCTTTACCTGCCTTGGAAACCTATTCGGAATTGCGATAATCCTCAGCCAGTCGTACCAATCGCACCGGGATTCACGTAGCTAATGGTGAGACTGACATTTAAAGTCATTGTCTGCAGCGGATGCAATACCGAAGTGCAGTTTATGGGAGCAGCTTCTCTTGAAACGGACCAAACCAAGGCTCCAGCCATAATCGTTAAAACTTCCAAGTGTTCGTGTATTCCTACTTCTACGTACCTTGGATATACCTTTTAAAGATACCAGAACCCTCATACGTATGAGATGGTTAGAATTTTTATATGAACAAAAATTGTATAATCAGAGGGATGATTTTGCGAATAACTATTGTGGGGCTAATAGGATCTTAAAATGTCCTTGAAACTGTAACGAGCAAGAGACGGAAGTCTCGTTGGGTCGTGTGGTGGGGGCTGTGGTAACCGGTGCCATTTTCTCACGTGTGACCTTACCAGCGAAATAATGAACTGACAGATTGTCATTGTAGAAAAAGTCAAGTACCGGGACTGCATAGCTGCGAGTGAACCCTCTCCGGTGAAAGGACCACGCCTGCACGCTTCACGCACGATTATTGGTCCCTTGGGATACCTGCTGGGCGATACAGCTTCTTGCGGGGACATTTATATCCTGGAGAATCGAGTCTCTTGCTGGCAGTATGCGTTTTCTTCGTTTCGCACGCTGGGCACTCTGACCGTACGTACTGCACTCTCATTTTTGGTTTTAATACTTCTATGCTGATCTTTGGGTTGGACGAGTTTTATATTCGCGCCTCTTGTTCTTTGATACGATATTTGTGGTTTTTATGTGTTTTTCTTTGTGCGTATCTTTCACGTTGCTTAGATCTATTAATAATTATTAGCATTTTGCATTTGTACTTGATTTTGGTACGTATTACAGTACTGGTGATACTTTTAGGAGTAATTCCAGTGATTTTGAGCAATTTTTATTATTTACATACGTACTTTGTATAAATTCGTTGTTACCAGGGATTTTCATGTTGTAATTAAGGCTTTGTATACTTATCATTATTACTTTGTGCAATGTAGGATTTTTTTGTAAAATTATTTCTTACAGTAGGTAACGTTAGTAACTCGTTATTAGTATTTAGTATTAATATCGCGAAACTTGGTCAACATTTAAACTGCGTTAATCTGCGAAACGTGTGTTGATACGATAAGCTGGATTAGTCTGAAGCAGAGTCCGAGGGGGTGGTCTAAGCGTACGCGTATTTCTTAAGGGATGTGAGTATTTACTTCGGGGGATGTTATTCAATATTCGCAGCTTACAGCGAGAATTCGCAAGGCCTTATCTAACTGGAAAAGAAATAGGAAATCTTTAAATCGCCCTTAGAAAAAGCTTTAATGATTTCTCACGAAGTTTTCCATTAATATTTACATCCCTTTGCACACGTACACAACGCCACCCTTAAATATTATTTATTCACGCCACCCGTGAAATATTTATGATTCCTCCAAGTACTTGACACATCCCTCAAATTTTGGCCGGTAATGAATGATCCGTATCCTGCGAAGCAAATGGGTAAATATTGTAATAGGGTTGAAAGGTATCTAAGGGTAGTTATTTTTTTTTTTATTTTTTACAATCAGAGCCGCTGTTGCGGACTAAAGAACGTTTATCGGCTTCAGCGTAGAGTTAGTGCAACCCCTTGAATTTTAAGGATACCCAGAGGGGCAAGCAACCCTTCGGGACCACTTTGGGAGGATGTAATTACAATCCCTTACACAGATATGCCAGATCTTCTCTCAGTCAAGATAAATTTTTTTCTCGCAATATCCCAGCAATTATCTTAATAAATGTGGTAGATGAAAAACGTGAGAGGTTATTAATTAGCAGCAACCCCCTATAGTCACTACGTACAATATCCCTGAAAACCCTTAGCGAGTAGAGAGCTTTTACGCTTAATACAGTAATTCTTTTATGCAGACTCGTATTAGCTCTATGCAATTTAAGTTTTTTTCTATTTTTAGTTTTTTTTTTTTTCTTTTTTTTTCCCTCAACTACCCCGTCAATGCCCAGTTGTACAGAGAGTGAAAATTTTTCAACTAGACTGAAACTGTATTTAAACGTGTCCCTTTTCACCCTGTGTGAATGCATCCGCCAATCTCAAGCCCCTGTTATTTTCCATGGACGACAGGGGTGCCAATTCCAGGTACAGTAGCGTGGATGCATCTCGCGTTCCCGTGTCCTGAAAGAAAGTACAAAGGAAAACTATATTCTTCGGAAGGAGGACCATGGAGAAATAGAGGAAATAAAATCAACGATATACGGGGACGATGTGTAGAATTATTAATTTTTCAAAGAAATTTCTGATAAGGATAATTGATAAGGGACCTATAGTGAAAACGCCATGGGGATAACGACGATGAAAGTTGGGGGTTGGTCAGGCCCTTTTTTAAAAGGCAAAGTTATGGCTATGCTACGTTCAGGGGGGTTAAGCTATGCGTTATTCAGGGGGTTGGGAATTAAACGGTAACGTAAACAGAAGAAGGAAGTAAAGGGTGGTGGAAAAAAAAGTGAAATATAACGAGGAAGTATCCCTGGGGCGACGGGGTCAGGGCATTGGTTGCATAAAAGGTCAAAGTACGTGTCACAGTGTCAGCCATCCCACGGTTGTCGAACAACAAGTTTTCAAGCCCTGCGATTCCTGCGATTGAGGCTGGATACAGTAGGACACTGTAGAAACGTCAAAGTCTGACAAGATAGGGAAAAACCTTACGGAATTTGATTGAACTTTTCTCGACTAAGTGGAAACTAAAAATTTATAGAAAAAACTCAAAATCATAAACTGCCATATCGGAAGAAATTTAAAAAAAAATTAATACCAAACAAATCCCAAAGACTAAATTTAAATCTAAACGTTAACAAAACAATCGTATACATTTTTCACGCATAATACACTAGGCTCGTCTCTCCTTCCTGAATTATTAATAAACTTCACTAGTCACGTGCTCGGAAATTCAGTTACACGTAAATGCGTTACGTCTAAAGACGATTAATGGAAGCAGCTTCTCTCGGCTCGACGCACAACACCATCCATAGTCTCTTCCTCCTTACTTCTCTCACAATCGACTCCTCACTTTTCCTTTCGTTTCCCACGACTCTACGAACTTTCCCACGGCTCTCACTCACGCCCCCGATGGATCGCTAATTAATAAGTAGAACAAAAAAATGATATTCCAGTAAAGTTCAACGAAACCATCCCTTAACTGTTCAGAACCAAAACTTATTAAAAAAAAAAAAAGATCAAAGAGTATTTCCAAACATAAAACGTATACGGAGAAGGAATCCGGCGGGAGGTCAAAGAGCAAAGTCATGATCCAATCAATAAGGGACATAGGGTTTGCTGTGGATCTTAACGCTATTGGATAAATAAATAATAAAAATGATTTTTTTTTGAGTTTTAAATACTGATGCTTTATTTTATATAAAGTATTGTATAAATGTATAAACGCTATAAATACGTGGTATCTATCTATGGTGGTGGTGGGGTGCTAGTCGTGATCGCAAAGAAAAAAAGAAGAGGGTATGACGAGGGCGGGGTCAAAGGCCGGCGGCGGCGCGCCATCTATGTACATTAGATTTACTCACGAGAGGTCACTGGAGTCACGGGAGTCACGGTTAACGGCTGACCTACCATAGTCCACCGATTTAACGCGATATATAACGTTAACATGCTATATGTATGTATATATAGATCTCTCCCGATACAAAAAGTATAAATACCGAAGAGATATACGGACGAGTACACATATCCGGTACATAATAATACGAAATATTTATGTTACGTAACTATACACCCTATATATGCGTGCCTATGTATCCTGTTGGTTCGTTGTATTCGTACGGTATGTACGTGTATATATGCGTCTTTGCGTCTGTCCATATATATACACGTATAAACACATATATCTATGCATAATACATATTTGCATAACACGTGTGGAAAACGAGTATGTAATAATATGTATGCTCGAGTGCCGGCAGTGAGTATAACAACTGTGAGGAATGGACTATATACGATGACGTACATGGTTATTCCCCATCGTGAGTAGGGGGGGTGGGGGTGGTGGGGGGGCGAAAGAGAGAGATAGACAGAAAGTGTGACAGGAGAGATCAAGCGTGAAAGAGAATGAGGGAGTGAGAATTTCGGCCAGAGAGAGAGAGAGAGAGAGAGAGAGTGAGTGAGTGAGTGAGAGAGAGGGAGAGAGTTCAAGAGAATTCGAGATTCTGGATAAATCGAGATGGCGAATATACAGAGAGGAAGTTCGATATTCCGAAAACGTATTTTGCCACGGCTCAAAAGGTTATCGCTCATGATTTTAGGACGGTACGAAAAGAAAATGGATTTCCGGTTTGACCGTGGAAAAATAAAACGAGAGACGCCGAGAATCGTTCAGAAAACAGAACGCGTTCTAGAATGTTCCCGGTTCCTTTTTTTTTTTTCTCGAAAGCTCCTTCGAGGGAGCTTCTGATACATCCAGTGGCCGGATGGGCTTGGGCTTTTCAACGAGTTGAAATTGATGGATCATTTAACGGTCAGGCACGAGGGGTCTGTTTAAAGCCCCCTGCGATCAATCCTCATCCTGGTCTCTGGTTTTATCCGATTTTCTTTTTTGCTTTCGTACGTTACCGATTTCGTCATGTCGCGAGTGGACCCATCCCGGGGTTGTCGTCGTCACTGGTCAGTGAGAAGATGGTGGATCCTCTTTCGAACGATGCTCAACCCGTTGCTAAGGAACGAAGCTATCCTCTCGTAATAATCCAGAATGCAGTCCCTTGCAGTCCCCGATTCTCCTCGGGCCCCCCCTACTCTCGACCCCCTAAGACCTTTACTTCACTCGCGCTCACTGCTTCCGTTAGCTTGACTTCCGCTTGCCGTCGTCTCCGTTTCCAAAGCTACTCAGTTCTTTTCATCGAAGCGCCGATTTTTTCACAATCTCGATACTCCCGTAACTCTCCGTGAACGCCGTTGCTCCCTGCAAGTTCCGTTCCGGACCACGTGGCTTTCCTCCCGATGGTTGGACGCTTGTGGTCGATGATGGCGGAGGACGTTTGGGCGCGTGACAGATATGGATGGTGGGGCGAGAGTGTGGCGAGTACAAGGGGAGAGTATAAAAAAAAGAAGGAAATTCGAAGATTGAGTAAGAGAGAGTGAGAGTGAGAGTGAGAGCGGAAAGTGGATGAACCGGTAGATAACTGTGGTAGGTATGCCGCCGTCGCCGAGCCGAGATCGCGTGGTCTAGATCGTCTACCACTTGCCAACGGGTGCGGGGATGATGGCTCCGTGGGAGCCGAGACCGGCATGGATGGCACCGGAAGGTCCGTTGATCACAGCGACACCGGCGTCGTGGCCGCCGATTCCACCGGCGATACCGGGTCCACCGCCAATGACGGCAATGGCGCCGGGTCCACCGTATCCGCCAAGACCACCTCCAACGAGACCACCTCCGAGAGCGATACCTGCTGAATTGGTGATTGGACGTTGCTCAAGGGATATTCGTATCCGTGGTTATGGGACAATGGACCTAGTATTTAACAGAGAGGATGCTGTCAAATTTCCTCCGATACTTACCACCTCCAGCAGCGATGGCAGCGCCACCTCCAAGTCCACCAGGAGCGGCAGCGGCGGCAGAGCCGGAGCTACCGTCGTCACCGTTGATTCCACCGGATCCGGCGTAGAAAGCGACTCCACCGTAGCTGGGTCCGACGAGGTTAGCGGTAGCCTGAGATGGTCCTACGAGGGTGGCAGTTCCCTGAGATGGTCCTACGAGGGTGGATGGTCCAGCGGCAGGTCCGACGAGGGAGGTTGGTCCGGTACGGGGTCCACCAATGGATTTTGCGCCTTCCTGGGGTCCGACCAAGTCAGATGGTCCGCTCTGGGGTCCTACGTTGGCCTTGGGTCCTTCCGCGGGTCCAATGTCTGATCTTCCACCGGTGACTCCTGCATTTTTACAAATGTTCCAAGTGTTAGCTCATCCTGGCGCGTTGCAGCTGGACGCTTCGACTGGCTCAGTCAGGGTGACCAACCTCCGGAGACAATTTGCTGAACTCCTGCAGCACCGGCTGCCGCCGCTGCTCCTGCGGCGTAGCTAGCGCCAAGACCACCGGATCCCAAGCTCGATGCTCCACCCTGGAGGGATGCTGCGGTTCCAGCACCAGCTGCCAATCCACCGCTCAGTCCAGCGCCTCCGTGGCCTCCGCTAACCGCGACACCACCACCGTATCCACCTCCGTGACCACCATAGGAGATGACAGGGCCGTGCGCGATACCGGCACGCGCCGTCGCTACAGCCAGGCAGGCGAACACAATCTGTGGGGTATGGACAGGTGGTTTAATTAGCTGCTGTTCGAAAAAATGCTTACTGCGTAAACATGCGATTTATGAAAAATGCATCGACCGGACGAATTACGTTATTTTATGGTTTACAAATAATACGTATAACACTTGGCTAAATATAGGGGGAAATAGTTATGGCCTGTACGATTACAATCGACTCTATGGATCCGATAAACATAACTGCACCTTTCACTTTCGATGCAAGTTATGTGCATCGCCCGAGAGTTCCGTATTGGTACAGAACATCGACTCGAATTACTTTCCCGGTTAATTTCAAAATTATCCGCTCCTTAATTGCACCCGACGCCTGATATAGTTTTCTCGATGTATAAACGTTCGGTAGATTTTCACGGAGCGAAGGAAAAAATAAGATAAAATGCAACTTCAACGGAATGCAACTAAAAGTGCATATCTCTTGCGCGGAATAGCCCGGAGTGTTGTTATGTCATAAAAGTTATAATAAGCGAACACAGCCGGCCTGACCAGTTGACTTCATAGGGAATTTCTGCTGGTCGACGGGTTTGCGTGCTGTAACGTTTCGTAATTGGAGTGATAGTGCACCGATTGCATTTTCGCATAGCTAATGATCCGGTTGCTCGACACCACGCCTAACCTGACCATATTAGGGGAAAAATCCGCGACTCCGCGAGCACCGAGTTAGTTAATAGTCCCGTTCGCGTGTATACGAAGAAATAGGAAGGAAAAAAAATAGAGCAAACTGACACAACTTGTAAAAGTGCATATACGAACTGCAGCGAAACACAGTGCAGCGCTTTATGCAATCGACTTCATCCGGCGTAGTCGGCCTTTACTCGATTCATAATTATTCGACGTTTTAGCCCGAGCAATGCTAATTTATCCGAACTTTGGAAACTGCTTAGAGAATCATGGAGAATTTTAGTATTGTTTGCTCCATTAAAATCTGCCCAGAGATGCAACTGAGGATGCGCTTACTGTACTTCCTCGATGCACCGGTGCATCCTCGAGCTGTGTTGCATCTGCCAATAAAGGTCGCGTCATTAAAACCGTGACGACTGTCGGAATAATTTGCGAAAGAGAGAGAGAGAGAGAGAGAGAGAAACAGGTAAACAGCCGAGTAGCGAGCGAAGGAAATAAATTTATTTTGGCGTCTAATGCAAATATGGACAATGCAACTGTATGCAATTCTAGTGCAGCGGCAATACGGTGACAAGAGGTAGATATCGTTGTGGGTGCAACAGGCCATAGAATGGGAAGTGGCGTTTAGAAAGGAAGTGCTCCGAAGCAATACGGAGGCTGCGCGATGACTAGAGAGCAAATTAGATTTATCTCGTAGCAAGTAAAGCGATAGCGGAATGACGCGTGCACACAGAGTGCACGTGTCACGCCCGGCTGAGAAATTGCACTCGAGGAACACGAGTGCAACCTGGAATTATGCATATATCCAAGGTGCTCTTAAACTTTCACATCCCGTCGACGGACAATCGCGGACTCTATGCATTTACCTTACGATTACTCGAGTCTTGCCTCTTTATTATAAAATCACTTTTCCGATAAATTTACACACGTTTCCGGGTTAATTTATCATTCGAAATAAAGTCGGAGTGAAAATCAAAAGCGGCCGCGTTCGCGTTATAAAAATTGCGTCTATGCGATTTTTTTTGTATTTATTGATCCTGATGCACATGCAGGCAATTTTCATGAATGAAGATGCATCCGATATGCATTCACTAACTGTTCACGTGAATGCGAGGAGGATCGTAACCGGTTTAAGACTCGCGAGTAGTAAGTAGTAAGATTGACGGTTTATGAATGAAAAGAAAAAGGCACGACGGTCCCACAACATCGAGTTTCCCGCAAAAAGGCCGACATTGAATTATACGTTTGTGGCTTATTGTTATAGACACTGACCGAGAAAGATTAATAAATATAATTGGCAAAGTTACAAGTAGAAAGTTTTTCTTCGATAGTGAAAATTGAGATTTTGGAAAAGACATAATAAATAAAATTACCCTTAGCTGTGTCATATTGAGAGCAAAGAAAAATGAATTTTTGGAAATTTGGTTTGAAAAAAATAAGTTCAATTTTAAAATACAATTGATTCAATCGATCGCGAATAATTCAACAATATTATTGAATAATAAATACAATGCAGGAACAATTACGAAACAGTGAGAATCAAAGCAGACCACTACTAGTATCTGTATAGGTAATATGAATTCAGAGAAAATAATATAAGAATTCCCATTAAAAGTTCGAAAAAATTAAATTATTATTTTAATTGGCAAAATGATTCTAAAGATCCGAAAACTCCAAAGGACCCCAGCGAAATACTCACAAAGGCCTTCATGTTTGGTGTGTGTGTGGTGGGCTGGTAGTCCGGTGAATGACTGACTTGGGCCAGGTCGCTGGGCCTTATATACGGCTAACTCTAGTCTGGCCACGCTCCACAATCACCATCCTTTCGAAAGCCGCCCCCCTCACCCTCCCACCCTCACCCAGAAAAACCATAATCCTCCGAGTCTGCGAGTCCAGGCCTAGGAGCGTGCTGGGTGGATTGGATGGTATGATGGTGGTGGTTTACTAGGTTGGTTGTCGTGGTTTGTAGATCGACGCCATCGACGCCATCGACTACGACTTCGTGGACTTCATGGACGTCGTAGATGTTCTCTGTCACGAGGTAACACGTCACAGTGATCCTTGGCACCGGGTCACCAGGTCAATCTTTGAGGTATGATGGTCACTTGGTTACATTAGTTGGCTATGATCTACTTTGGTTGCAGTTGCAGTTGCAGTCTTTACCGGTCACGCTAGACGGCGCAGGTGCACCAGAAATTGGGAAACTCTGGTTTATGCGGATCTCGAAGGTGACTGATGCAATTATATGGGGAATTACCAGTTGCAGGAATCCCGAACGAAATGGATGTCTTTTCTCAATTCTAGCGATGATTTCAGGTTATCGATCACCCTCAGGTGTCACAACAGGTATTCATCCATTTTTTTGGTACTCTTGAGAGTGTTGGGGATTTATGGAATTATTGTACAGTCAGTATAAAAAATATATTTTTTTTCCCTAGCTCGGAAATTTTTGGGTTCAATTAATGACGAATTTTGAAAAAAAAAATTATACTTGGAACTGCATTTTAATGCGGCTCTACCTACTGATGGTGGCAACGACGAAAGGGTGCTGGGAATTGTATTGAACGGTAAAATTACAGGTCGCTGAATGGCCTTAAGAGACCTGAATTCTTTTCTATATCGATTGCCTAGCGCGACTTGTTACTTATTACCTCAACCTACTAATTTCTGCGTTGCACGTCGAAACAAGAGCGAGTCACCGCCAGAGGGGTTGCTTTCCATCGCGAGCGACAACTTCAATTACGTTACTCGCCGTCCCGATTTCAGCGATCAATCAAAAATAAATTTTGTCAAACTGTGCGATAAATTGCTTTAACAATGTAAACAGGATTGCGTTAAGTCCTCGATTAAAAAGAAAAGTAGATGAAAAAAAAATATGTCCTAATTCAAAATACAATTTTCACACGTTCCGTTGTGGACGCCTCTGCCAATTAGAAATTCATCGCGGCCCACGCGTTAATTAAAAATAAAAATTCTGAAATCAAGGTCACGCTTCCTTTCCTTCGTACCTCTGCCCCTCGACCCCCTTAGCCCCCGTCTCCTCAACAGGTTCCCGATCCTTGCCGATACTCGTTAAAACTTTTCTAACGATATCCTGGAAAGTGAAAGCACATATATTTGGAAATGGCAAAAATGGCCACGTCCAATGGCCGATCTCCTTACCGACGCCTATGCCTTCGACTTTACCGATACACGTATACCTATATTCATACTTTTCGTAGGTACCATTAGCCGATATAAAAGGCACAGTACCCACCATAATGATTCTCATTTCGTCATCAGAACCCGAGCGCGCACTGTTGCACTTAGTATTATACGAGCAAATTAGTTGGTGTCGATAATGCCCATAAAAAACATTGTCATTTTATCAGATAAATTAGTGATTACGTAACAAAGGCACGAATATGCACTAATTCGGAAATTTAATTGCAGCCAATAACAAAAATTTAATTATCTATAATGACCTGTGAAAATTAAAATTTTTTTTTCCATTTCATCATTACATAATAGATCTAACGAACTTGATGACTCGTCCAATCATGATTTTCCAAAGATGCACTCAGATGCATCAAACAAACTGGGATTGTATTCCCATGTAAAAAAATAATTTACTGGATCAAAAGCGTCACCAGATGAAAAAAAGTCCTATCAGGATATAAAAATCAACCTTATCATGGAGATAGATAAAAAGCTGAAAAAAACGGAGAACAATTATAAAAAATATTTATAAGAGATAACCCATTTATTCCTTATACCTTAATATCACTCAACCTGATCGCTAACGACTAATGACCTTTTCATTCATAGGCCGTTAGCATAGTAAAAAAAAAAGGGAAAGGAAAAAAGGTATTTCCCACGATGCGTACGGCCCTGCAGATATACACTCATGTGCTTACGTACGTGAACTCACTCGAGTTTCCCCCGTGACTTGCTAAACGCTGTTATTCAAGTAAAGAATAGTATTTCCAACGTTAATTCAGGATTTTGTATTAACTCGAAAAAAAATTATATAAAAATTATGATAAAGTTTATTTATACTCATTATGCATTTATACGTGTATAATAATTACGCAAAATAGCCTCATCCATATATATATATACGTGACAACTAGTCCTAAATACTTTATGTCCATTTTCCATGAGATTTCATGATATTTCTAACCACAAGGAACTAACTGTTGGTTCGTACATTTGAAGCAGCGCCAATAGATACAATGTATGGAATTTGCATAGAACGTTAGAAGGTTCGAGCGATGCACACGGAATTGCATAGATGCATGTGCATTACGAGGGATACGCTCGATTCGATTCGTAAGCTGTGCGTTCGCGCTTTTGCTCTAATTTTTATGTAACACGAGGATGTGAAAACGGAGAAATTTTATTCATGAAAGACTCCGGTGAATCCATGGGAAAACTTCCTTCTATGTAATGCAGTTAAGGATTATCTATATATATATATTGTCATTGCTATATATATCCTTGAATAATGTTCAGCTAAGCTTAGCCAAGTAATAGCGTACCGATAGAACATTTTTATGATACCCACTAAAGCACAGTATTTACGGTGTTTTCTATGTTTTCTATAATGACGTTTCAGTTACTTTACCGGACAATAGAAAAGATTCAAAAGTCTCGGTAACCCGCTACCTCAAGACTCGTACACAGTGCAGACTTCGCTTCGGCAAACTAGCTCGAAAGTATATTACGCAATAGCTTCGAGCAGGACAGGCGATATAGAACAGTGTGGGCTACCACTGCCCGCCATAGAACATAGAACTGCCCATCATTTCCGTGTTTTGTCCGACATACTGCTCCCACATTATTATCCAATCCTCAATATCCCACCGGCTACAGATACGTCAGCTTTCGCGAGGGATTACAATATTTTTCGTCATTTTTCGTAAACTCGACAATTACTTTTTTGGAATCGAAAGAAATTGTTTGGGGTGGTCTTTTTAAAATTTTGTTTTTGATACCTAATTTTTTATTTCGTGTTTCAACCCATTTCCCAACCGACTGTCTACTCGTCATCCCAGTCGATTGCGTCATCCAACTTCCGGTCTCGGTAAGTAACAGCTACTTAGTCAGAATGCATGTGCAGGGTTGACCGATCGACAGTCGCTCGCCGATTCCCTCACTCTCGCGAAAAAAAAAAAAAAATCAAGACACGCCTATCTTGCGCTTATATGTGGAGATCGGTTAGAGCGCGTGCCCATGCGTGTAGAAAATGCTCTGGTTCACGCTCCGGGGATACCCTGGTACGTTAGACAGAAACTGGTGTACAGTCGAAAACAAAAATCTCTCTCTAGAGAGTTGTAACGATGTACATTATGCCAGATGGCTAAGTGTTGCTTGGGTTTGCTGGAGGAGAGCAAGAATAAAAAAAAAAGAGAAGCAGAGAAATACAGAATGCGATATATAGACCGAGAGAAGTCTCATTGGGCGTTTTCGCTTTCCAAAGATTACGCGGACATTTCCCAACTTGGTTTCTGCAGTTGACCAATGGAAACTGCAGGAATTATAGTTTTTTAGATAACGGTTTTTGAACGCGTGGATCCTCTTGAAAATTTTTTTTTTTACGTCCAATAAGATTTATTTGAATTTGATTTGATATTAAACAAAAATTTTTTAAATCTTTTTCATATTTCGTTATACAACTGGAGGGGGAGGGGTGACTTTTTCGGTTTTGTACGAGTAGGGGCACCCCCCTCTCCTCAGTTGCGTGATTCGCTGCATATTAATTATGAAAATCGAGGTGGGAGGAGTTAGTTCGCAAGCAGGCGAGCGTAGCGCGTAAATGTTGAATAATAACTGCATTCCAGGTGCATAGGTTGGCTATATATATCGGGCGGTGCATTTAGCTGCGTTTATTAGCCACTCGAGCTTCGCCCTCTAAGGAACAAAGTGCCATTTTAATGGCTGACTAGAAAGAGCCATTACTACTTGGATATATTTACGAAGCCTTTGATCATTTTGAAGTCGATTTGAATCGGGTCGATATGCTCGTACATCTATACTTATTATTATTGAACGATCATACCGGGTGGTGCGAATTCAAATGAAAACAAAATTTCAGGCCGACATTTTCTCTACGGAATGTGTACTATGCATTGGAGTGCAAAATTTTATTTGTCTATTATATATTTCTTTTCTATTTAACATATAGTCGTGAATACTAGTCCAGACAGCTATGCGTATACATATATCGTTGAAATATTATTTTTCACATAAAATCGAATCCGCTAGGAAACCAGTGTATTTCCACGATGCTAATTCCATTTTTCCCGAATGGGAGGAAAAAGGGAACTGCACTCTTTGCATATTCGCGAACTATTCCATTTACCTGCATAGTTCAATGCAATCGCAAAATGCACTGACAGCATCGTCTTACGTATAAAATCATCTGTCTATACAGTTAAACGCTGAAGATGAATTAAACAAATTATTGTACAGCATCCACGAGCCAAGAGTGACATTGTACGAGGATTAAAGAAAATTTCAATTTGACGTTTTAACCTGATTCAAAGATCTGAGATGTTGCATTTTTTAAATAGATGGTACAGTGAATATAAAATTTTATCAATTTTCAAAAATAACGTCTAAATACACTTTATTCTTTCAAGTGACCTTATTACAATTAATGCATCCGATGCATTTATTCACGTGAACTGCATTGGAGGAGGCACGTTCGAATTGGTACGTAGCTTCGTAGAATATCGTGTCAGTAGCCTGTGCTATCTATTATATATATACACACAGTGCAACTCGCTCTAGAATACAGCCCTGGACTCGAGATCATGACATTTACTATGAATCGTTACTTTCTCAGCCATAATCGTCTCCCACACGAATTCTTTTATTTGCTTAACCTATCACGTTTCCTCACTTCCTACGGGATGAGGGTGGACCGAGTAAAATGACGATAGAAAATACCATCCTATTATGTAATTGTTAATAGGACATCAGTATACGAGGTGGGCTTACTGCTCGCTATTTTGGCAATAAGAAAGGGTCGGTAAGCCGGTTAGGCACAATGTCAGTGAGATCCGATCCTGGATTTAAATAATGGCCACGTGAATTTGAATCCGTTAGGATTTCATTGAAATATTAACAACACAGGAAATAGAATTGGAAAACGTAATGCTAACTTTATTTTCGTCAATTAGTTTGTCTGCATTCCATATTAATTAGCGGCTACATGGAGCCATTGGTTTTTGTTCGGAAAATTCATGAGATTTCAGCCAACGTGGAGCAAATGTTTTTGTTAACTTCCGCTACTGCGAACCACCGGAATTCACTTAGACCCACAAGCTAGAGGAACGGACAAAAACGATTTTACCTGAATTTCCTAATTTTCTCCTATCCTTCCTATCCCTCTTTTTTCGTCCAACCCCTACCCCCTGCATAGTCAAACTTCTCGACTAACACGGGACGTAATGAAAATTTCGAAAAATCATATTTATAATTTGATCTCGATTGTTGATAATTACAGTGAAAATTTATTTATTTATATATTATTATTAAAAAAAAAAAAATTAAAACCATGCCTAGTATTTCCTGGTATTTCATGACGATGTTACGTAAAATCTTAGCTGGACCAATCATCCGATCATAAAAGTGATTACCGGGACCGGCTAGATGAGGTTAATTCAGAGCGACATCTAGAATCACGGAAACACGTGATCCTAGCCTACATGCGGTCTCGCACGTATGCCGTACGAACGAGTGCAGTGGCTACAGTCGAGATACTCGCGAATCGAATCGTCGAGCCGCGAAACCGCAATATTGCGAATTAACATCCGATCGGACAGCAAGTCCCTGATTATTGATGTCGAGGGGGTGGCTGGGAGGGGGCGGATCGACACGACGTGCGAAAACGAAAGCATCGAGCGTCACGCTGCCACACTGCCGAGCCAGTGAGTAACTCGTTCGCTTTGCGCGTTACGCAAGACGCCACGCCTAGGCCGTGGCCGAGCGCCGCGGCGCGCAGCGTCGTGCCGTTCGGATCTCAGTGGGGACTCTTATTGCCATTGTTACCGTTGCTGCTGTTGCTGCTGTTGCTGCTGGTACCGTGCACTGGATGCATGTCACATATCGCGATCTCTTTGAGTTTTACGTCATATGTGTGTGTATCTATAGATAGTTCAGATCATATTATCTGAATCACAGTCAACTGATAAGGATTATCACTGTACTTCCCGGCGTCCACTTAATGCGGAATTCTGTCGAAGAAACAATTTCCTGTTAGATTTGATCAAAAAGTGTATAACTCATAGGTAGAATTATAAAAAGTGCACTTTTTTTTTGGACATTTTATCAATTCCTAGATAACAGACTGTGTTATCGACTACGATTTCGACCTTGACTATATCGATCTATTAGGTATTATAGTTATTGTACATGAAATATCGTTTGATGAATTATGTATGGTAAATGGTTATGATGGATTATTATTGCGAGTTTACGGGTAATCCTGGACATTGCACTCGAATGCAACGTTGCACCTGTGCATTGGGAGTTACCATGGAAACTATATCATTTCTGTTTATTTTCAGTTTCATAATGTCTTTGCATTATTAATATAAGTTTTCCCTAATACCACATCTCGCAGTAATTCTTACATGCACCTAGAAGAAATATAATACCATAAAATTATGAAGTATTACCATGCTCCAGATTGGACCGAACTACAGACCGATCCTGATCGTCTGGTAAAACTATTGCGTGACCAAAGTGCCGCTCTTGATTGATCAGTAGCGTAACGTTGGAACGCGTTAGAGCGATATATACAATACATCCAGTATATACGCTTTGAACGAAAAGAAGCGAAGGGAGGCTTATCGACACAGGTGAAATATGAACTTTCACGGAAATTCATAATCGACAGTATCGCGATATCAGTCGGTAAAGTTACGCTGCGATGTCTTAACGTTGTAATTTGAATTTCAGATTTAATTATACGCGGTTATACAATTATCGGGAACAATGTTAATTAATCGAAAGCAGTTGGTAGGTATTATTAACATTACGTAAATTCGATCGTTGCTTAATAGATTATCGAAAGTTCATTATAAGAATAATCCTTGATCCTAACATCGAGGATTGTCCAATATTTTAAAAGTGCTGAACCCGTCGGAAGCAGAAAATCAAAATCTCACAGTCGAATGGTCATCGCGGACGTGTAGTAAATTAATCGGATTACCCGATGATCACTGATTTTCCTCCCACCAAGTCCAGCCATTTTACTGTCTCGTTTAATCGAGCGTATCTCGAGTCCGGACAAATAATCGTTCATTAAGTGGTTTTCGGATGTGTCCGCAGCATCCGAGCACAAATCGTGGACCAATTACGTGTAATTTTAATTGAAAATTTCTTCCGTTCTACGGTATCCTGCGTTAAATAATTTTTGAATGAAAATGACTATTACAATAAAAAGTCAAGTATTATCACTGTGTCACTTTCGCTTGAAATTTTTGGATTTTTAATCTTGTCTTATCAAAAAAAATGTCAACATTTTTAACGCACAACTTTTTTTTATTAATTTACACAGATAATATATTTTTTTCAGATGCAGCTCGCACTCGGATCTTTTGTCACATTTTATTATCTTTATTTTTATATGCTGTCATAATCCAGCCTAATGCACACGTGTGACATTTGACAGCTGACAGCTGACAATTCGCTGCTCAGTATTATTGTCAAGGGAAGAACCGATGCATTTTCGCACACATCCTTCCATTGACAGCAGATGAAAGATGGCTGGTGCCTCCGGCGGAAACGTAATACGTGAGTATTGTAGAAACTGCACATCCTGAATGTTGCAATGCGTTTGTGGTTTATTCTCCAGGTTGGCAGGAGGAGGGCAGCGTAAAACATAGCGAGCGAGCATATTTACAAGTGCACTACGTCAATCCCTCGAGAGCACGTGGATACTTGTTATTTTTTTTTTCATTTTCCCTCTATCCCTTTCTGTCATTCTGTTTTTCATAACTCCTCTCTCGGTCCCTCTCGCAATCGCCAAAAGCGCCATGGCCGTAGAGTGTCATAGGATAACGATAGGGATTGCGGCAGAGAGATTGAAAGATACAAAGAGGAAGCTTCCAATGAAAACGGCGTGAAAGCTCTCTATGTGGGATTTCTGGTTTTATCGATGAACGAGCGGAAACGCAAGCTGCTCTGAAAAATCCGAGGGATTCGCTATTGGGAAAAGTGAAAAAAAAAAAAAAATGGAGAAGAATAAAAAAAAGGTAAAAGAATGCATTCCGGTGCAAGGAAGTGCAACGGCCTTGCCATTGAACGCACACAGATCCAATCACAATGCACTTGATCGATACAGTCGCAAGAAAAACCGATTCGTTTTACCTTTTGTTGCTATTTTTCCCCTATGCATCACCTTGTTTTTTTTTTTTACCTGTCTGACACCAGGACGCTCCTGACTTTCTTTCGCGCGTACTTTGCGCCGCGCATAGGACCTTGCAGATTCAGTGGTGCATGCAGTTGCATAAGGTCGACAGTCCGACAGTCCGTCTCGCAAATAAGAGCGTTCTCCCATAATGCACCGTGAAGTGCCGCTGCGGATGGTTGGACCTTTTTTTCCTCTATGGGATCCCATCGAAGAACAAGCCATTGGACACCCTCGTGCGTTTTCATGAAAGCGTGAATATTCTGCAGGTTCGGATTCACTGAAGAAATACAATGGAAATGTGATGCACGTAGGGATCGAGGTGGTCCAAGTTCTTGACTACGTAAGATGCAGGAAAGCTCGATCGCGACGAGAGAATGAAGTGCGAAGCGAATTTTTGAAAAGAAAGAAAGAGAGAGAGGCTAAGGTAAAAAAAAAATGATAAAAAGCTCGAGGTGAAGTATGAATCAGTGAACCGTGGAAAAGGGGTCAGAGCGTGGTCCGTCGTTTTGAAAGAGCGAGAGACTGTGCAGCAGGAGAATTCGAGAGAGAGGGAGAGAGACGAAAGGAGTCTAAGCTCACGGCGTGATAACATAATAATGCTCTGAGAAATCCGTTGCGTAAGATCGCATGCTACACCCAGATAGCAGTAGGTAGGTGGACTGTGTAGTCGAGAACAGCCGCTGGTCTCGCGAGCGTTATACCCAGTTGCCGTGGAAAAACGGCTGGTTTCTATGTGCGTTGCGTGACGATCGTGAGGCGGTTGCGGTCGCCAGGCGATGCCGTGGCTGCGATTAATTACCAGCCATTTCTATAATATCCACTAATTTTCATGCTGCGATTAACGCAGCCTCTCGAACACCGATCCCTGCCCTGACGAGGTCGAAATATTTCCGCAAACAGGGCAAATCGCCGGGCGACAAAGTCGGCTTGAGTTTCCGTATAAAAGTCATTTGCTATTCTCGTATGATTAATTACCAATCAATATTACTGACGTGTACCAATCAATTTACCACGCAATTAATCAGGACGAATTGACCATTAATCCTTGTGTCCTCGAACTAAAATCCTTTTCTCAGACGTTTCCGTAACGATTTCCGTATCCGTATACGAACAATTGAATCGGCAGTAGCAATCATTGGACAGTGATACGCGTTTTTGGAAAATTTCAAATAATTGTCAATTAAAAAAATTTTAATTAATTATTATGAGAATAACAATTGAAACACGTAAGAACACAGATTCCATACGTGATATCGTTTCAGAATCGGTCGCACGTAACTTTACATGCGCCGATTTTCCATACGGGAAGTCGCGGTCGCCATTGTTCGACCTCGCCCGATCGCAATCGCGTATTGCGACGATTTTGCAATTAATTTATCGAGCCGCGGAATGCGCCGCGTTTGCAATTACTTGAAGGATCGAGTTGGGTGCATAGGCTGCATGCGTTCCCGTCGCGATTTGAAAGGTTGATAACGATACGGAATATAATTACAAATTCGAGCAAGTAGTCCGTAACAGTCCTGGCGTTAAAACACGTTCGAGCATTATTATTATTATGATGATCATCACCATCATTGTTCTCAAAAAGAAATTAAGATTGCGCAACCTGCAAATGTTACCTTCATTCAAAACGCGCCGTTCGTCCTTTTACCGTAACACGTACGTTACGTTATGTTTTTCATTTTATTTTTATACAGTCATTCCCGTAACATTATTAATATTTTTCTTTTTTTTTTATTTTTTTTTCATTCTTTAATATCATTCACGCATAACCGGATGTCTGCAATGTACCAGGAACTCGCGATCGAAAGTCCAATCAGTCCACCAATCCTGGGCGTTGTAATAACTTTCACAAGTTCCGGTCATTTTTTGCTTGACGTATTAATGGACGGAATTATAGTGATGCAGTAAATTTGAGTTTCGGTCGGGCATAACCTCCATTACGATTCTCCCTACTGATCTTTTCACTTTTAACACGACGTTCACCAGCCACGTTTTTCTTTTTTTCTTTTTTTTATTATTGCGTCGATCACCTCTAGTTCCACCTTGTTCCTCCAGTCCAGCTCACGCAACGTCTGCCTATTTGATTTCCAGCTCGACTACCGTTTAACGAGTCACCCGGTGGATCGGCCGATGACCCTCGATGACGTCACGATTTAATTAGGTCAAAAACCGAAATTGATTGGCGCACCAAACGGAATGCAATTCGACTGTAGTCCGCGTGACTTCAAATGCAATTCGAGGACTGCATGCAAAGTCCTTGGGGATCTACGGGACGTCCCACAGGATCAAGGCTTCGAAGGCAAGGGAATCGGATTTAATATAGTCCGGTAGATCCGAAGGATCCTCCTTTGTACCTTGCTATTCAGACTCGAATACAAGGTCCGATGAACAGCTGTCTGGTGATCATTAGCTGGGAGAAGTTCGATGATTTCGTACTGCATCGATTCTACGTATCTATTAGTATTATCAGTGATTTATATCTGAGTGATCGATCTATCGATCAAACGTCAGGTCGATTGAGAGCTTGAAGGTTCGAAAAGATAAAAATTAAAGACGTTGACTGGTATTGATATTGAAAATAGTTGTATCTGCTTGTATTGATTTATCACAGATAAGAGTGCGTTATCAAAATTTATAAATTCAATTGGAAATCGTGAAATCGATTTTATTTGAACAGAGATCCGGTTTTGATATCAGAATCGTACGATTGTCCATATCGCTGAATAAGGACCTGCTTTCCAGTCTGTTCATTTTTCCAATATCTAGCCGACTATATTTATGCAGGACCTGTTCCACGATGGGTCCTGAAAGATAGCGAACAGGACCAAAGGAGAAAGTGGCGGGTACTTTCTTAGGATAATATATAGTGATTGTCCTGGTCTTAGTTTAAGCGATATTAATAGCCAGGGAGCTGTCCTACGTGTCCTGATTGGTGGAAATACCGGTCGCAGGAGCGGCCGTGTTTCTATGTCGCTGCGCTGCCGTCTTGTCGCGTCGTCGTGTTGCAATTCTACTGTTTCGCTCTGTTTATGATTTTCTTTCTCAGCGCAGAAGTGCAGCGTCCTGTGTTTGCTGCTCGGCTGAAATTTCAATCCTGCGATAAGGCTGTACGAGGACGAGACTCTCCTTCGCTTCAGGACTATCAATTTATGGGGTCTAACCGGAAGGACCAATGAGCATCGACTACCCTATGTATTAGGGGGTTGGATAAACAGTGAATGAGCGAGCCTGTTTACAATAATAACAGGAGTACCAATCAAACAACGTGATCCTGGTATCCTGGAATCGTCCTTGAGAAAGGACAGCTGGTCTCGTAGCTTCTGGCTTCCATCCCTCTGCCAATTCCAGCCCCGACGATAAACATCCCCTTCCGTAACATTGTATAAGCTTCGACGACGTCCGAATGATCTCAGGAAGGATGTCAAAAATATTTATATTTTTTTTCTTTTATTAGCCCAATTTTTGTTGAGACGGTCATCCTGGAAGTGAATTGAAAAAAAATGTCATATTAAGAATTATTAACTCACCATAGGCATAAGGCTTTTGGGACGTCTTGCAATTTCTTCGACTTCATCTTTGATGCATTCGAGTGCATCGGTGCAAATGCAATGCGATACGCGTCGTATTTTTATGTCGGCAGTTAAACGCGATCGTAAACTCTGCAGAATCGATAGGAGAAAAACAAAGTAGAAGAGAAGCTATGGAATGCTTAATGAATAGTTGAACTTTTTTTTTTATTATTTATTATTACACGTCTCGTCACACGTTCAACGTAGAATTAATTTTATTCCATGAAGGAGGAAAAAGTGAAAATATTTAAAACCACCAGCATGTCGAAAGTTAACTATTTACACGTGTACCTTCGCGTGATAGGTATTTTAAAAAAGTAATAGTACCTCTTCAAGGTGTTCCGAGGAATAACGTTACAAAGGAAGAATGAAGGAGAGCGTGACGTAAGAGTATCTTTTTATTGTCGAAGATTGCGAGGGACATCGAGTCAGTCAATTATACATATTTCGGCCGACTAGCATTCACTTTCTATCTGAGAATCGCACGCGAATTCGTGTTCCCTCTTTTTCTACTTTTCTGCGTTACATGTACTCTTTTCGGCTCTTTTTTTTCTTTCTCGCACCATTTTCGACGGGCGGCTATAAAAATGCGCTTTTACGCGTGAACACGTGTGTGTATATATATATGCAGAGGCGAATAAAAGGGAATAGACGAGGCGTTCGCGGTGACCCTTAGCTTTGTACTTTTAAGGACCTCTGAGGAAAAACGTAAACTTTTACGACTGTTTTTCACGTACGTTCTGTAATCGTTGATCCATTAGGAATTCACAGACGCAGAAATATATATATATGCACGTAAACGATAGTAGGAATCTGAATGTCCGTGCATTGTCCAGGGATTGAAATGAGATAAAATAGGTAAAATAAATATTGGTACATGTATATATCTACTGCTATATATGACTGCTTTTATATAAAAGATCGGACTTTTATCGGATATAAAATTGAATTGATCTTGACTTCTTGAGAAAAGACTGTTTTTCTCTTGGTTGATCAGGATCGATTGTAAAAAAAAAAAACGTATAAAATTCAGCGGATATCGTTGGAACCGTAATTGAATTTCGAGAGAGTCGAAATGGTCTCGGAGTGACGTAACGATTATTCTTTATTTTTTTTCATGTCCCGTTCCACCGTTGCCTAGTTCCGCGCAGCCTCCGCAATCCCCTTGAATATGCAACGAGATATTGTAAACGGAGCCAATATCCAATATACTTTTTCCAATGAAATCTCGATCGAATTACAGCGGCGTCTCTGTCGCTGATAGCTACAAGTTCATACTGACGGATTCCACAACTTTTTCAGTTCGAAGATTTTTCGTAATTTTTTTATTACGCAATTTTTCATAATTCCAAAAAGATTTATTCCCGTCGCGCTATTCAGCATTGCAAGAGCTTCGTTTACATGGGATTCTATTGGCTGACAAGAAAAAATTTTTTTTTCAAAAACAAATTACACAAAATGTAACGTCAGCAATAATAAGAATGCATAATAAGAGAGAGGAAAAAGAAAGTATAGCAAGATCGACTAGTACCGTGCTGAAAATAAAGAGTTAAAAAAAATAAATGCTTTACAAGAAATCCTTGTACGAACAAGCGTAAGGGATTTGAATTAAAGAAATTCATAGCGCAAATTATTGGCGATCGATTCGATTAATTAATAATATCGATTACCTATGTTTTCCAGAAGGTCGACTGCACATTAAATATTGCAGTCCGGTGTCTCCACAAGGTTTTCAGGCCTGTAAACACAAAAGCGTGAACAGTCGAGGACCCTCGTGTGATACCGATTCGAAGCTTTTGAATGGCTAATTACTTC
Source organism: Cephus rjabovi (assembly GCA_030264185.1). Taxonomy (NCBI): domain Eukaryota; kingdom Metazoa; phylum Arthropoda; class Insecta; order Hymenoptera; family Cephidae; genus Cephus; species Cephus rjabovi. The sequence continues at coordinate 1,160,415 of JASCRG010000463.1, read as the reverse complement.
CGTAAATTGGTGGAATTGTCGACACTGAGGACGTCCCGTTGAGCGCTACCGTCCCGAGCTACGTCATTGCTGCCAACCTAACCCGACAGTCTGTGTTATATCGAGGCCACTACAGGTACCTACTGTATCTACGTATCTGCTAAGCAGTGTAGCCACAACATCCTCCTGGCGATTTCTGAATTGTTCTGCTCTTGGCTAGGCTGAGGCCGATTTGCTACTGTGCATTGAGAGCGAGGCGCTACCGTATGATGGAGCAGCAAATCATTTGTAGCACGCAGGTTGGCAATAGTGCAGGCACGATTGCTGGCGATTCACCACGGGGAAAGTATTTTGTGAAAAATAGACAGGCAAAAGTGAACACGCCTGTAATCGCCTGTCTCGTTAAATCAACGCTGAGAAAAAAAATAAATATATATATTTTTTTTATTTTCAAAAATCTTCGACGCCCCGAGGGCAATGGTCGTAGGAAATATAAAATTATTTGATAATATAGCATTTGGTCATATACTACAAATGTATACTTCTAAGCTAGAGATTTCAAAATGAAATCTAATCGCACTTTCGCCTAATCCGGACTCTATACCAATAGTTAACTAGTCCGTACTTTTAAGTTGGACACCGTGTATGTACACGCCAGCGCGTTATAATACTGGATAAGTTTGTAAGAAAAGGTAAGCAGTATGCGTTTACCAAGTTCCCGTAACAAAACCGGACTCGTATCTGCGCCTTTTCCAGAGCGGCCTGCTCTCGTTTCAACGCTCGTTAGAAATATTTCAAATCGGTCGCCGTTTAGAAATCACCACTGGTCGCGGAGTTTTGCTCAAAAACTGTGAATCGCCTTAATGCACTCCAGCTGGGAGTACAGCGAAATTCCATTGAATTAATTCAGCAGGGAGTACACGTGTTAGGGTTAATTTCTTTTGGAAGTCTTAGCAGGACCGTCAAATGGGCACCCTCGAGCAACCCCTAAATGTCTCAAATTCACCCTCGCAATCACCATTAACTCGGCGCTAACGGACAGCCGGTTAATTGGAGCGAACCAGAATGTCAACAAGATGTTACTTTGCGACAAAAATTATGTATACGCGGAAAATCTCCACCGAAAATTACCCCCGGACAAGCATTCAAAATTTTTTGAAATTCATAAATTCCTCCCTCATCAAATATAAAGAAATGGAAAAATTGTATCGTCCCTTGGATCGATAACAAATATCAATAATCCATAACGAGTAACCGATATATCATATATATGTATATTAGTGTCTATATCAAATTTCCGGTCTGCATTCTCTGCCGTTTCAACCAATTTTTCGGATTCACCCTTTGCATAACGATACTCTCGTTACTCGATCTTATACATAGAAATGGATTTTGTATATACCTATATACACGTATATTGCATATAGGTAAGGCTAGGCGTTCGTCTTAGTGTCATTACTCCCGTTATGCTCTACAGGAACACTTTCACTACCTTTTAGCATCGAGTCCGTCTGACACGATGAAAAACACTAGTTCGTTTCGTCATGTCGGATGATCTCGTGTTCCGCCCATGTTGCATGCTAATAATCGTTAATCCATCACGGAGCCAAAATTCCTCAAAATAAATAGCTTCGGGATCCCATAGTCCAGCCGTCTATTTTTTTCCCTTCCATTCTACCTCGGTTCTTTACATTTGTCTTGACACAATTTATCTGGACTTTTTACGGCGCCGTTTCGTGTCGTTATTGGTATATCGTATTCCAATGATAGGAACTCTGCCCATTCGGAAATTCGAACCGTCAATAACTGACTATTTTTATTTTTATTTCTGTTTTCCCCCAATTGACGATATTTTTCGGGCGATCGAATGACCAGGTTCGCCATCATAAGAATTCCAAAGTTATCACGGGCTCTTGGCTCGAAATCTCGTTAGATGGACAAATGGCCTTATGTGAGTCGGACTTCCATAGAGAGAATCAAGTTTCCTCTGCTGCAGGGTTTTATGAGCGATAAATGCACTTTTTGTTACGTTTCGAAAATGGATGTTAACATGAATATTGGACTGCGTTACGTCACAGCCAAGAGTGGCTCAGTGAACTGACCTAGGACAACTGATCGATTCTAACCTATTGCATCGAGTCAAGGCCGAGTATGCTTGACTATGGTCTTTTTTACCTGGTCCGTAAAAACTTTTATGCTACACTCAAAATACTCTAACGAACGACAATAAGACTTTTTACGTGATTAGAAATTAATTTAAAAAAAAATGATAAGGCAATGATAAAAAAATATTCCTTCGCCATCATCTATTCCATTTAAATTTATGCAATGCAAATAAGACTCCTATGAATGCGACGCATAACCTTGCAGCTAAGGCGTAGTCCGACATGCTTGAACGATTCCCACCGCGTCGATATACGCCATTATATTTCTCGCAGGCGTCCCGGCGCTCTGAACGTCAAGAATACAAGTTTACGTAAGCGCGTTCACCTATCCCATTTATTCCTATATAATACGTTTCTCTATTTTTACAGTTAGTTTCAGTGAGATACGCAACGGCCCGGGTCAGAGGTCACTTGAAAAGGTTAAGGCACGTTCTCATGTCGCTGTTATTTCGCCAAACGGGACAACGACGGGTCTTAACGAAGAAGACAGCAGCGGGTCGGTTACATGGGTGCGCGTGTCCCGAGCGAAACTAATATTCCCATGTTCCAGGACAGCCGAGGCCATTATCAGGGATCATGGTTCCTGTAGGAAGCGGACTCCCGTATTATCCCGATGTCATCGAGTGGCCTCATGGATGACCTCGGCTGCCGTTTCATTTAAGGCCTCACGGGTAATTGCAATCATATGTCACCGACCTTACTTAGGTGGGTCGGGATCCGTACTATGGGTCCAGGGATGGCCATCAACCTCACGGGACCGCCTTAGCACTTTAGCTCCCTGCTGGCTTATGGACTCTAGCTAGTCTGACTCTTATTGGAGGTATCTACTAGCGTCTATGTCTTACCCATGGTTCTTAAACTTATAGATGTATCTACTCCGAGTCCGCGTCCTATTGACCCTGATGGTTTCTGGGATCTCTCTTATTCATCATACGGATGCTGAAGTACCTGGAGCTATATGGTATCCACGGGGAAACTGGCTGGAAAGTAACCAAAAAGTTGCTCCAGGGTGTAGGGGTGGTATTGATAATGATAGGGACCATAAGATATACGATAGAGACGAGTTCCCAGTTAATAGGCTGGGCACTAGATGCATTCTGGGAATTTATTCGAGCGGCGGCCATCTTGGTCTTATTTCCTTATTACAAGTTGGCTGCTGCCTGCCGAGTTTGTCCTAGGAATTCTCTCTAGCTTCATTTCCTCTTGTTTTTCCTGTCTTAATTGATGGTCGTGCTAATGACATGCTAAAAAGATGAGAGTCTTAGACGCCCTTAATTTCGCACCGACGCCTCGCGACGCTCCTCTAATTTCTCCTCTGGGAGGAAAGGGACCCTTAGATGCGTGTGCTCTTTAATCATCGCATTTTTACTACCCCTACATACAATTTTGGCCCAACCCTAGGCGACGGGACCGAAGGTAACTTTTTAATGAATTCTTGAATGCGATGAGGCATCAGTCAAAGGCTGTTAGGTTGCAAATAGACTTGGTAGCTTCTCGAACAAAGATCCCGACACGTGTATTACCTCTTTTTCGTAAATATCAGAGGATGAAAATCGCGGTGAAGAAAATTCATTCCTTTCAAATGAATTAAAAGCTCTGGGGGTCCGATAACGTTTCATCCCCCTTGCGAGGCGCAGCTACGTTCAAGGAGGCAGGAGAGTCCCTCGGAGAGGGAGTGACACAGAACAGCCCTCTGAGTGTATCGTCCCCATTCAATATTTCAGAAAAGTTAAGGATGACGTCAGTATCTGGCAAGGGGTAAGTTATCCGCGTCCCTGTGAACTATTTGGCAGCGATCCAAAGGAGGGTGGCAGTCGATATAAACCTACCGATATAGGGACAAAGGTGAAGTATCAAAATCTTGAAAAACGACAGTAGAAAGTTTTTCCTATTTTAACCTTCTCCCATTAATTAGGTAGGCACATATGTTTACATATGGGAACGAAAATTATTTCACTGTGACGTCATCATACGCGGATTCAAAATATTAAACTAGGCTGACTTTTCCTCTAGTAGATGATGTCCTTGGACGAAAAAAGAAATTAAGGGTTGGTAATGGGCTGGAAATGGTGCACCAGCAATTAGACCTATGATAGGGGATTAAAAAAAAAGTTCCAAGAGACAATAAAAAAAGAATAGAATAATAAGAAGAAAAAAGGAGCCTTATCCTGGTGCGGCGGTTGCAGCGTCGCCAGCGATATCCGCTCGCCTCCTCGTTACCGCTAAGCTCAAATTAACGCGGCGTTAATTAGGGGATGGAAGTTGGGTAGCTCGGAACACCAGAAGTAAGCATTAGAAAGTTCCGGGAACTTTCTTTCTGCGTTGTAGTCAGGCGCTGGCCCTCGGGGAAGGTGGGGGGGGGGGGGTTTAAATTTTCTGTTTGTACTTAGCTTCCGTAAAAGCACACCGCAGCCATGTTAATTTATTCGGGATATTAGCGTCGCGACTGTAAGAAATTATTCAAACGCTCGTAAACCAACCTTCAACCTTAAATTTTTCTAACCGACTCCGCGCTTTTCTGACGTGCCTGTACCTAACCTAAAAGCGTCTCCGTCGCGACGACAACCATCCTGACCCTCTAGGGGTTGCCGCTCCGTCGCCAGGGTAAAACCGCATCCTGCGCCAAGAGATGATAACGAGCAGTATCCCGTTTAAATCGGAGACCCAAGAAAGCGGCATTTTGAATTTTTTAATTGCTATAAGCTCGGATGTTCAATTGTGTGGTGATTCTTCGATTTACGGTCACATGGAAACTCCACCTATCGATTCTGATAAGGCTTTCGCTTTTTGGTTCCCTTCGAGTCGCCAACCTGATCAGAGGCTGCGCTCTCGGGTCGATGCGTACAGTAAAGCCAAGGTTCTCGAAAGATTTTTCAATTTTTTAGTCGAGGTCGAGACGAGTGCGTGGCCGAAGGTGTCGTAGGTCAGTTCTCGGATTTTCGTTATCGGTTTCAAGTTATGAAAACACATTGCTATATATGTATATCTGGCTTGCCAACCCTAAACTCTTGGTTATTAAAAATTCTGAAACTACCCCTTGGACTATATCTTTATTGCCACTAAACGCTACTCGGAAACTTTTCCTCTCTTTATGGTCACCTGCAAGTGAGATGACGAAAAGCGAGATGAAAATGTCCCGAGAAAAGTGAAAACTCGGCGGAAAAGTCTTTGGCTTTTATTCGGCATTTTTATCTCTACCCCGGAGAATAAAGTGAACAGCCCTAAGGGGTTTGGATTTCTATCGGAGGAACAAGTGGCCGTTGAGTCTATCGGCGACCGCCGAAAGTAAAGAGACTGGCCAAGTCTTATTGACCTTCGAATTATTACTTCCGCTCGGTTACCTTTCTTCTTATAACTTTTTTTTTATTTTCTTTACGCCCCTCGGCCCTTCATTCAACGACGCCACCCTACCCAACGTGCCAGGAATAAAAAGATAAAAACAATGGAGAGAGGCTGCCTTCTCCTCTTTAACGCGACACAATAATTCCGCGCGATGATCATCATTTATAACGGGTAAACATTTTATTTTTGGCAAAAACACGATTACGCAACACAGTTTGCACGGTAGGTTATGTACAACGTAAAACAAAGTTATTAAAAATCTACTTCACAATTTATACATGTTATCCGTAGTAAGATGCATGTTCGTATGACGTCATGCATGCACTATGCATCCACTAAGGTTATTATGCATATATTATATGTACTCATATGCCAAGGACTGGGTGTACAGGTTGTTCGGCCCTGATGGTGTCTTGGAGGACAAAATAAGTGAGGCTGCCTGGAGCAGCGAGATACACGTCATCGACGTCATCGACGTCATTAACCCTAAATCAGTTGGCGGAATTCACGTTACTCTTCCGATGCATTTTACACAGGTACTTTTAAACGAATATCAAAATCTAACGGGTAGGACAAAATAATAAAATTATCAAGGGCTCAATTCTCATTGATGTAATATTCGGACACAGAGAAACGTGTGTAAACATTCTGACAGATTTTTACTTTTTTTATTCCCATTTTCAAGTACGAAAGCAGCCTGCATGCTGATCGGCTACTCCTATGGTATTTATTCATTCAATATAAAGGGAGATCCTCGGGTCTCATCTAGGGATGCTGCTGCATCCTCTCCGGTGAACATCTCCGTGGAAGTCTTGTCAGCAGTCTTCTTCTGGACCTGAGCCAGACTTCCAGACAGTTCGAGGACTGAGGTCTCGATGGAATACCACGAAGGTGTCTGAGGATGATTAGAATTAATTTTCATCTAGTCAGGCACTTCTGGAGCAGACTCGAGGACACCCTAGACCCTACCGCCTTACACCCTTATTTTACGAGGGTGGCTTGTGGGGGCTTGAAAGAATTTGAAAAACTCACCCCAAGGACGTTTACGGCATTTCGCCAGGTTTATGGATGGGAGGCCAAGTCTATTCTGATCTTATAATAGGGAGATCTATGATATTAAAGATAAAATCATTTTGACGTGACGCTCCGGTCTTGTAAAGTAATTAATCATCCCTTAGTTTGTACTTTGCATTGCGTTGATATAGTACGACACCGGGTAGATAGATCCCTTGGATAGACCTGCTGAAAAAAATTCATTATTCCTGCTTTACACATTTGTCAATTATATAGACTTTTATATCGTGTATTTTTACATTGTACATCCATATACGTGAATATGCATGCGGTCAATTTTTTCACCGGGCGATTTGTTCGATCGCGAAAAATGTAGTTTGGCGATAAAATCGCCAGGATGTAAGAGGCTCGTTAATGGACATTCGAAAATCAAAGCTGTAGGGATTGTATGAAAAATGTTAGTATTTTTTTGTATTGAAAAAAGAGCGTACACTCCACTAAATAAATATCGCGGAAACTCCCTGCCATCCGGATCATCATCCCCTAGAATCAACACGCAGCCATTAGTTGTATGGGATCGCTTCGTTGCGCTTTATTTGCATTTCAAGCTACAGTGCAGGTATACCTGAATATGTACTTGTGCATCCCTTGCAGGATAGCAGTAAGGGTAGGTAACGTGATAGACAGTTAAGTATCTATTTAGGGTGGTACGCATCGCGTATATCTAAAATCCTAATCGTCAAAGTGGTTCTACGTTAAACAGGTGAATCAAAAATTAACGAACCCTTAACTTAACGCATTCCTATCGAGTCGTTAAATTGAGCCTGAAAATTTTCTAAAATTGACTATAAAAAATTATATCACCAGTGGTCATTAAAAGTCTCGACGAGGGGTCTGTTATACGGTGAAAATTGGTGGTAAGAAAGTAGTTTCGAAATAAGGGATGTTTTCGGGAGGCACGTGCACCGGGGATGATTGTCAAATGTATTTTGTTCCTTTCACTTCCGGTAACTGCAGTTTCGGTACAGATATATCGTTGAGCTCTGCCAAGGGGTGATCGAGAGTAGCGGAGGGTTGGTTGGCGAAGCTGCAGTTATTGTATTTTTATGAAGTGCGAATAACAGAAGAGAGAAAGTAAGGAGAAAGAAAAATAAGGAAAGTACTGTCTCGGCCTTGCGGGTATATAAAATTTTCAAAATGTATATTTCACGAGTGAAACGAACCGGATGGTATGCTTCTTTATTGCTCCGGCAGCAGGTTGCAAGCCGATAAGAATTTTTCTAAGGGTAAAAACTTCCCTCGTACTTACGCAGACGTAACCTGCCGCCGTCGTATCCATTTCCACTTTACCCCTTGACACTATTGATATGCTACCCTTAAAGGTGGCGGGTTCTAGGTGGAAAAAAATTCTTATCTCTAAAAAAAAATGGTTAGACACCATTCAGCATCCACCGTTTTACCAAAATAATGGGAGTGCTTCATGGAGTAATGTCGATTAGGTGATTCCATAGGAAATCACCATTACGTAGGAATCCGGAAGAAAATAAAGGAGCCTCGTGATACTCGAGGGGTGTTAGCCACTCATTGAACCAGCCCCCTATATACCGCCAGTGTAAAACGAGCTACTGAAAATAAATTGGCTATTATCCTTTAGCCAAGACACGAACCCCGAACTAGCTGAGCTCAAAACCCACTGCCGTCCTAGTGTCTTTTGTTTCCTTGGGTCTTGGATGATCCCGACATAAATCCATAAAAAATTCGCACATTTCTCACCTCGTGGGAAAAGGGGGTCGCGGAAGGCAGGGGATGCTGACTTAAATTTCACAAGATATATATCAGCCAGTGGTCATGCTCGGTGTCCACTAACCCAGATAGTGACTTCCCGCGAACCACTGTATGGTATCTTTGGTAGGTTCTCGAGGGGGTTGGTCGGTGCGCGCGCGCGCGCGCACTATCACTTCCTACCCCCAATGAGGCGCCAAGGGGATGCGGTGGGTTAAGGGTAGCTCCAACTGGAATCGTGTGAGTTCTCGCGACCTGTCCTGGTATTGGTAAGTCCTGGCTCCAGTGTCCGCGCGTCTTCCGCCAAAGTCGGACCGCCGTGTCGCTCGGGAAATATTCGCGTGTCCTGCGTGTCCTGCGTGTCCTGCGTCTTCTTACGGAGGACGCGTGTCACTTGATAATCGGTTTACAAGGGACGTCGCGACGTCCGGAGACAGTGGAGACGCCGATGTAGTGGATTGGTGTACGTCAGGGGATTTTTTAATGATAAAAAATTAATTGCAAGTTAAAAGGCAATTTTTACGTGTCTTAAATATAAATTACGTAAACCTTGATTCAGGGGCATCTTTTTTACTCTATAAAACAAGAGTTCTACGATCACTTTAAAATACTTGAAAAATACGAAAACACGTGGTCAATTCGCCCTTTATTACGTTTCACCCTTGTTTTATGTCGGTTGCCCGTTTTCGCGAATCGTCAGTGTTTAAATCTTTATCGTACTGTCTGACTTTACGACCCACGTAATCTCTTACGGAATACGACCTGTTCTAGAAGCCCTATCATTAAATATCGATAATCGAACTGGCACACGACCCGCGCAACGATATAAGAGTAATCCACGAAATTCAATAAAGTGCGTGCAACGAGATGGCGAAAAATCGCAATCGTGCTAAATGCAAAACTAAAGATTTGCGTGACTGAATAAAATATACGTTAATTAAACGGGCGGAATAAATTACCAAAAAAAAAAGAGAAAACCATGAATAAATAAAATGTGCAAAATTGCATAGTGACAGTTCCCGACGTATGATGATAACGTGTTATTGATAGTGTGTTTGATTCGGGAAAAAAAAAAGTGTAAAGTTCCACTCTGTGTTTTAAGTGAAATCTGTAGTTCGTTTCATTCAGTGCGAAAATGCTCTCTAGGACATAAATCCCAAGGGCTTTGAACGAGCCAAGGAATGTTTATTAATTTTTCAAAAAAAAGTGAGTATCAGTTGTATAATGATTTGATGAAAATTTTATTTAAAAAAATCCAAACCAATTGAATATACAAGTGTCTGCCAGTCAGGTCACGAAGTTACTAGAAGTAAGGATTCCCAAGCTCCTGAACGAGTTAAGGGATGAACTTTCAGTTTCGTTACTTCCACCCCTTTTCGTAACTGTTCGTACGTACTGCACTGCGTTTTGCAAAAAAAAAATAAAAATAATTCGCATAATGATTATTCAACGTTCGTTTCGTCAAATTCAATCACGATGATCGTCGCACGTAGAAAATTTTTTTTATTGTTATTTTTTAATTAAACAAATTCCATATCCACGTTTTGAAAATATCTGTACAGACGCCATCGAAATTCATTTCTGGGTGGACAGCGGCGCGTTCGAATTGTACAAACCGCGTCGCGACGCGGCAACCCTCCGTGCAAATATTTTCACTGTAATACACAGGAGCGTTGAACGTTTCAGCGCGCGCTGGGAAGATGAAAGGGGTCGTGCAAATAAAGCAAAATAAATGTGGCAAAAACATTGGTATTTTGTTGAGAATATATTTCATTGTATAATGACGTACGGCTGAGATTTCATGAACGTGCCGATCTAACGAGTTTGTCGAAATTTTAGCCACCTCTATAAAATTGCGAAATATCCAAAAAGCCGTGCATCCTACCGACAGAGATACGCGAATCCGGTAATTACTCGTGAGGGGTTGGTTAGATATCGGATATCAGTAGGCGAACCCTGTGGATCTATTGTTGTTATTGCAAATGGGAAATGCCAAAATTATTGGCACTGCTTCGTTACTTTATACTACAGGGGGGAGGTCAATTCAATTGGAGTATTTAATTATAGACCGCTCGTTAATTAATAATCGTTTGGCTCCCGTAAACCGGGCGTTTTTATAAGGGGTGCCATTGTCGGGGGATGCCGCAAGGGATTGTTGAAACGGAAAGGGGTGAAAGGGAGAATTTAAAAAAAGGAATGAAAGTAAGGGCTGCGAGAAACAACAAAAAGATTTTATTGCAGTCACGGAATAATATATATACAAACTTGTATGCCTACGAATTAATGAGGACTTTATGAAGGATAATTAACAGTCTTTGATTATTTTTGCTATTACCATTCTCTTTTTTATTATATGCTTCAATTTTTATATTTTACTTTGATTTTCGTACCTCGTCTACGTACGTTTTGTCTTTTACGAAATTGTTACGCTCAGTGCCATGAAGATTTTTTTTTTGCAATTTGTGGATACTGGAACGAGCGTCGCTGCTAATTTGCAAATCGATTCCTCTACTTTATTATATTTCATATACTGCAAGTGTTTGTAATTATGGTAATATATCAATCTATTTCGATTGCTTTGTGAGGCAGTAATTATCTGCTTTATTCGAATTATGTTTAATATAGATCTAAATTAACCTGTGAAATTACCAAATTGCATAAATGATCGTATAGTTTGTGCGAATTTATAATTATTGTAAATATTTAGCATTGATCATATTGACGAAAACACGTGCGTGGATGCGTGTGAGATAAATCCAACGCACGCAGACTGAAAGACTGTTGAATCAATTTTCTTAATTGGTAGAATGATGGAAAGGGATGATTGAGGTATTTATCAAAAATCCAGGGATTTGGCAAGTGGAAAAAAAAAATTTGCATAAATTCATCTTTCACCTGATAGACACATCTAGATAGAGATAAAGAGGAATAAAGGGCTTTACGTTAAATATAGAAATTCTGTCTTACCTAGTGATAGATAGGGGTTGCTGAAATCTTGAAGGATCTAAACCCCCTAACCATTTTCTGGATTTTATTGTCTGTATGAATTTTCGCAACGAAGGATGAAGAAAAGCTCGAGGGAATTTTCACGTACACGAAAGAAACCGTGAATTTCAATATTTTGAAAAGAAATGATTTTCGAGAAAACAAATAAAGGTAAACAGACTGAAAAAATTAATCGAAAAAAAAAACTGTTAATGATTTCCTTTTTTTTTTATATCCGAAAACTTTCAAAGGGATCGCAATGAAATGTAAAGAGTAATTGAGAAATTGAAAACAAGGATACCACCGGGTATTGCCGGTGTTCGGTCTGCTGTTTTGCCAACCCTCCCAATTCCATTTGTTATTTCGTTAATTACCCAACTTGGGGTAACTGGAAACTTTTAAACTCGAATGTAATGCAAATTAACGAAAATTTTACAACACGAAAATTGTGCACGTGACTATTTAACGATTCAATTAAACGCACCACGTATCTATGATTTTCCGTTTCACGAACAGAACCGTGATATTGAATTATACAATTAAAAAAAAAAGAAAAAAAAAACGGACTTCGTAAAGAGACTGAAAGATAATTATTTTCACAAAATTTTCACGCAATTTCAAATTTGTGCCCAAGGCTTTTCGCCTCTTGTCAACCCTTCGTGATAACGAATGTCTAAGGGTCTTCCCATAAGACACCAAGGGTGGTAAGTTTAATTTAGAAAGATTCTCGAGAGACGTTAATGCGATTAGACTTCCAATTTGTCGAGGGGCGACAGGTCAGATCAATCCAAACAGCAGTTACTAAAATCTCAAGATAGACATAGAGACAGACAAGATCTCCTGATGAAGCATACGAGATCTTTTTTTTTTCCCCGAACCCCTAGCAACACCCAGCAACCCTTGTTCTCGTTATTCAACTAGATGGACAAAAAACATACCCCAAGGGCATCCTGGAAATTCCCTAGCGGACACTTCCGGTTCTCAGATAGTTTTCGTAAGAAATTCAAAAATCTCAATGACAGATCTCGCCAGTTCTTTTCTAGGTCGCAAAACAGCCCTTTCCCGAAGTCCCTCCTCGCTTACCCTTGCAACCCTTACGGCACCATCCACACGATTTATGCCGGGTTCTCAACCTGCGAGTCCCTTAACTTAAGAAATAGAGGACAGGGCGAAGCGAGAATTCACCACATGCCGCTCACGCTCGCGCTATTAGAGTTACCGTAAAGGGATTTGAACAAACCCAATTTAACAGAGGGTAACTCCGACATCCCTTATTTCCTTCTCGCCCACCCTTTCCCTACTTATTTGCCCTTTACTTCGCAGCCTCTTTTAAATGGCATGCTTCTTGATTATGCCTGTGTTACCTAACGGCCCTTAAGTTCCACTAGTGTTATTCCGTTTCGTTGCGTGTCTTATTAGTTGATTAAATTTTTCTACCTTGCTGTACTTCAAACTTGCTTCTCTCCATTTAAACTACATTTCGTCATTACCATACGGTGCATGGATCCATCCCGCAATAGTCGTCCGACTACACTGCTTAATCTGAAATTATTGGTTTTGTATTTCATTTACAAAATTCAAATTTTAGAAATAAAATTTTTTATTAGCGAGCGACAAAAAATAGCGCCATAGGGATGCACCTTAAAAACTCGATGTTTTCTGACAACCCTTAAGAAATCTATGCTCCTCCAGTTTCGCAGCATCCCTTCTCGGACCTTTTCATCTCTGCCAGTTTTTATCTTCCTTTCTCCCCTCTTTTCCATGCTCCTCCCATCTCTTCGTCATCTCATCTTATTTTCTTCAACGAAACAGGAAGATGCACGTTTTTCAGGTGAACTCATATAAGAATGGGAGTTTGTCGAGCCTAAGCGGATTTAAAGTTCAGAGGTCACGGGGTTGAAATTGAGATCACCGAATGTCACAGGGGTCCATGAGAGTTCTACATAAAATTGTTCGTCTTCGCGTAACTGCATTGGGGTGGCTGGGTTCCTTTGGGGCGATTGTCGCCATCGTCCTCGTAAATCAGACGGCGAGCGTCGCGACGCCTCCTCCCTCCTCTCCTTCGAGCTCGTACTCACGTAATCGCCTTGTCCGAAGTCGTCATCGTCAAACTGTACGACGCTTCATGGATCGCGTGCGAACGTGACAGATTAAACGGATGAAAAATGGCGCGATTTCGAGTAGTCCGCTTTGGGTCAAATGGATTTCGCGAAATTGGAACGAAACCCGGAAAAATGAAACGATTTGGTGCTAGAATCGAAACTACCCGGGTAAAAGTGGACTGTTTCATTCTGGTATCGTTACAGTCCTTTCGGGAGGAAGGTAGGTGGGCTTGAGAGAGGGAGATGGGCGATCCTTGATAGTATTAGGCAAATAATGAAAATTCGTTCGCGTTTCTTTTATTTTATTTTCGGACGTTGCTAGTCGTGACGCAAAATAAAAAAAAAAAAAACAAATTTTTCGTAAAAAATAAAAAACTGAAAAATTACAAAATCAATTTATATACGTAATAACAGTTTTCTACTGATCGGACTTAGGACTGTTGAACCGACGAAAATATATTGAATAAAAGTGCGATCACAAAAAAAAAATAAATTCACGATACTCCGTTAACTAAATTTTGAAAAATTCGAATCGCGATCGGATTTGCATGGGACGTCCAAGTTTAAAAATGTCGCACCGCGAAATGGGAAATTTCATCGTAAAATATTGACGAATGAAATTTTCATTTAAGCTTTTTCTACGTCTTTGCATTTAATTCGGGCATCGTTACCGAACCATAGAAATTAAATAATACTATTTTATTATTTTAAATTTTTATTATTTTATATTTCACTTCTCCTCGGTATATTAAAATAAAAAATTTTCAGACTACCAGAATATTTTTTGTGCGTTTCAACCACCTGCTCGAATTGCACAGCAACCCCCAAGATCCTCCTGTGTCTCGTGGAAGCAAAGCAGTTGGCATCCATTAGTCCAAAGTACCATTAGAGTCCAAGGGCGTCCGTCGCGAAGACCTCAAGAAAAAGAGATAAAGATTTTGATAGTTGATACGCCATCTATGGACCACGAATGCGAACTTATTAATTCGGATCATTAAACCCTGTACTCTTGATTGTTTCAGCTCGAAGAGAAGCCAGTAATGGATGAGATGGTTCCAGGGAAGGATTGGCGAACGCCTAGAAGAAACCGGAAGTGTCTGTGAATCAGTGAACCCTGTGCAGAGTATCGCGATAAATCCTACGGAATCCGTCGTAAGGCGAATAGTCATGTCCCGGTGTTAGAAATTGGAAAATATTGCAAGGAAAATTTTGTTTAAAAAGAAAAATAAACAATACGAAGGGGAAGGTGCGCGACAGTGCTTGTGCTCGTATTTCTCCACAAAATGGCACTGTTCTTCGCCATCGTCCTCATTCTGGTCGCCACTGCCATGTCGCTGCCAGCTGTTATCAGAATCGGTGAGTCCCGCCTTATCTCTCTTCTTGTACGAGCGTACACACTGTTTTTTTCTTGTGAAATTCACGGCCCTCTTGGGAGTAACTTTTCATTTTTTTTTGTTCGTCTCTTCCCGACCACCCGTTAGAAACGGATCTAAGATCGATATCTTGAACCGAATTGTCACGTACATAAGGGTAACATCTGTTACTCAACGACGCGATCGCCGCATGGAAAATCCGGCCATAAAGATAGGAGCGCAATCTCGCTGTAAAAGTTTACGGCAGAAATTGTTCCTCGAATTTGAATCGCTTTACGCCGAATAGGAGCTCGTAATTCCGCGGGCTGCGCTTTCGCACTTTACTAGCTTCTCCATACACGACTGTCTGGTAAACCGATTCAAAGCTGGTCTCGTGGAGAAAAAGGGAACTCGAAACGGATGGTACGAGACTTTGGAAAACATCCTGAAATTATGGCTAGTCTACTTCCGATTTCTGCGCTAGCAAGTATATCGGGGCTATCGCGAAGAAAAGTTGAGCAAGTCCAAGAAGAAGCATGTAGAGATATTTATTAGAAATAAATGTCCTAATACTTATTTGCGTCTTTACCATAGGATTATTTTGAATCTCTTGCCGGAAATCATCCTAACGGCGAACTTCCATTCGGACAACGTGCAGAGCGTCTGGTTCCAATCAGAAGACGCTGCTGCTGCCCTCTGTCTCGAATCGGGGTTAGGAAGCAGTTCGGACTTTGCGAACCCATTAGGGAATTACGAGGAGGCCAAACAAACGGAACGAAAACTAACAGACAGTCGAATTTACCTGATTTCAATAGGGAAACTAGAAATTTAGTAAATTAAGTTCCGACCAATTTCCGCGAGGGCGCAGCAGCTACGCTTATTCACCCAAGGAAATATCCTCGTGAGAATTCGAAGGTTGTCGCGTCTCGAAATAATTCGGAAAGCGAAAATTATACGAAGCTTTCAGGTAATAGGATGCATCCAAGGCTCCTCGAAGGAGGGTTGGTACAGGGGTGGTCCACCTACCCCTCGAGGTACGTTTTACTGACAAGAGTTGGTTATCACAATGTGGAACGGGATAGTCTGCGTTTGTATGCAGCGCACCTGCAACGTCCCACAAATGCAGCCACACTGATTGGAAGAATTACGTCGCATCCGGGTGCACCGAGCTGGGAAGGAAAAAGCAGATCATGGAAAAAATTGTCAGAGCCACGTTAAGGGTCGCGCCTTTGAGATTCGGAACTGCAATTTATAATAATAGGCGAGAAATACCAAAACCCCAAAAAAAATATAAAGCAAGTTACCAAAAAAATTTACATATTCAAGACTAACCAATCATCGAACCTATGATGCACGAGAGGAACCAAGCTACAAACTCCCTGATAATATAGAGTAAAGAAAAATAATAAAATAAACACGTCCGCACATTTTCTTGAATTCCACCCTCAGCTGCGAGCCTTAACTTCGCAAGACCTAAAAATAAAAGTCTAACTAACCATAGGAAAGCCATGCGGTTTCCGTCATCCCTCATCGACATTCCGCAAACGTATCGCGAGAGATCCCGCCTGATTTTTCTACCCCTTCCAAATATGAGGAAGCTGCAAAGAATACCTGATACAGCTCGTGTATTTATGCAATTCTTCAGAATCACAATGCAAAGATGGTTCTTAAATTTTTTTTTTTCTAAAAAACCCGTCATTTCCACACGTCGGTCCTCATTTCCGGTTTTATCAACTCTACCCTCATCTATGACCCCAGTACAGTAAATTTTAATATACCCAAAAGCTTCAGAAAGGCCTGACTACCCCCTGTTGGTTCAGCGACAAGAGTTCAATACGCGAGACGAGCCATCGATTGTTATCGAAGGTTCTTTCGATCGTCATAGGTCGTAATTTCGTATGTTCGAAAGCCGTCATTTATGACGCTAAACGCCCTCTACCGTATTCCGTGGGAACTATCGGTCGAACGATGGGCCCCGAGAGCCCTTTTACGATTTGGGCAATCTGGTAATCTAACCTAACCTAACTTACATTATCGCAAGTATCAGAGGACTGTCGTCAATACTAACGAGAATGTCCATTCCAGAAAGGAATAGATATTTACAGCAGATACCCTCTGCCTACCAACCGCAATCGGGCTACTACTGCTGCCCTAAGCATGCGGCGGCGGCTTTCGAAATTCAGATTGGTCCGGCCGATAAGTTATCATGGCGGACGGGTTATGTGCCGCTTCTCCGACTCGTGATTTGACTCGCCGTTTTCTCGCAGCCGAGTCGCTCGGGACGAGATCGCAATATAGAAATGCATCGCTCGTATTTGAAGCACGAACTTAAGACGCTTGTGGAATTTATACGGCAACGTTATATCCCACTTATGTAGCTTTTATGTTCCTTTACCTTCGACGGTGCTCGCGGCCATTTTATCCTCATATTTATAAGCCCGGGGAATACCCGATGGGGATGAAGATATTTCCGTAGGATGAATGAGACCATCGTATATTAAGTATTGCTGAGTTACTTTATGCTCAGCGAGCTTCAGGCCATTCAAGCTGCTTACCGACAGAGTGAGAATTTCGATAGATCCAATATATTCAGTAGACAAAGAACATTCCGAGATTCTATCATGTTCTAATTCTCGGTAAAATTCACTACAGACTGTTACTTTTTCTGTGAGAAACACATTGGGAGGTCTAAGGGTAATATCCCTGCTGTCTTGCTCCAACAGATTTTTGGACTGATTAATTTTTATTTTAAATGTATTCTCAATGGAGGCTGTAAGTCAAAAGCTCTCAAGCAGGCTTAGCAGTGGTTGGGGTATTTGAGGTTAGGTACGTCGGGCGAGTGACTATAAGAAATGAATGAGGAATGAAGAAGAATGGAATAGAGTGAAGGAGGACAGGATAGAGTCTGAATTACAGAGAGACAGATGTATAAAAAATAATATCCTCTTGGAAAAATTATCTTTTTTTCGCGCTACCTCAAGAATGGTTAAAAATTCGACATTGTCAATTTTCATTTAATCCATCCGCGTAGATGTAGTCAAATTAGGGGAATGAAGAGAAAGAACAGGGAATGATGGTTCGGCTCATTTTCTTTACGTCCATACTTTCTTTCTGGTTAGTTTACATCATCCCCCGTGCCACCAACCCCTTCGCACACCCCTACCACTATACGCACAGGTATACTTTCTGATTCTGCCGAAGCGAGCTCCAGAGGCCGCTCTGTCCCCATTCGCCGACAGTAAAACCATATTACCCTCAGTGAGAAGGGATGACGATATTCCACCCTCCCGGGAGGCCGAAAACCAGTCACAGCTACGTGCTCACAATTACGTGCAATTTTCTAGCAGCTTTTCCTGTCTAATCAAAATTAATCTTGAACGAGCACGTGGCATTTGGATGTCTGCATGAAAAATGCAAATGGCGGATCCAATTCTATACTCCGATCGGGTACCAGCAGCAACCCTCTTTGAAATACTTTGTGCCGTATTAATTCGCCAATTAGTCAAGGCTCCGTGACTTTTTTGTTATTTTACCGGGTCCATCGAGAACGATGAGATCAGGTGGGGATGACGGAGAGTAGAGGTCTGGTTGAAGGGAAGAAAAATAATGGTATAAAAAAAGGGAGAAATGGGAGTCAAGGTAAAATTGCGAAAAGTAAAGCTGACAAGTCTTTTATCGTGGAGGAAGGCTCATGGGTAATTTAATGACGTGGCCCAAGGAAAATTATCAGGAAAATGTTGTTTCGCGGTAAGCGTAAAGAATTTTACAGCAAAAAAGATCAAAACTGGAAAATCTCCAATAAGTATATCGTGATACACAAGTGGCAGTAAATTAGCGCTTTCGGGTTGCGAAATTCCAAAATATAATAAACAGTCGACGTAAAACATTTTTATGGCCCGTCTTAATTAATATCGCTGCGCCTTTTGGGTTTGGGGTTGAAGTGTGAGAGGAAGGGGCAGCCACTCAGTTTTACGTAAGAGTTAAGAAGACAGTAGCTACATTAAAATGGCTGCTAAACAGATACAAGCCCACGGACCCAAAAAAAAGGGCGAGGTAAGGACCTTGTCCCGGGACGAAATTTATCTTCTACCTTTTATCTGGTTAGCGGTTAATTACTATGATTATGAAGCAAGATCCTCCATCTTGGATGTGGCTTATTGTTAGTCTACCCCGATGGCGTTTCTCTCCCTTGGTCCCTTAACACGGCCGGGCACCTTTTCTCTAATTTACTGGATGCCCTTTGGGCCTGAATCGTTCTCCATGCATAATTTAACCCTCTGTTGTCTTTTGCCTCGACTTCAGCCGTAGCCCCTAAAGTCACAGGAACTTTATTCCCCCCGCAAGAAACTCTTGAACCTTTTGTTATCAACATTGTTTGAGTACACCTGACGCTGCATCCTTCTTCAGGGTTTCTCATTCGGGCTGTAATAATGTGAATAGGGGTGAATAATTGTCTGACGAATATTTCGATAATGTCGTTCACACCTTATATGCAGTATATATATATATATATATATATATATATATTCGTATACACCGGTCTATGCACAGGTACGTATCGTACGTTACGTCCGTGCATATGTATATAACATATATAAAACCACGTGGTGGGTTTCCATGTAGAGCGAACAAGGCGCAAAGCGCTGAGTTGCAG
Source organism: Cephus rjabovi (assembly GCA_030264185.1). NCBI lineage: Eukaryota > Metazoa > Arthropoda > Insecta > Hymenoptera > Cephidae > Cephus > Cephus rjabovi. Next base: position 1,141,040 of record JASCRG010000463.1, on the reverse strand, counting down.
TATCGGAATTCCTAGTAGGTAAGTATCGGCTTCGCGCCTTGATCCACATCGCAGACATGAACATTCGCCTTGTGCATTTGTGCGATGCATTGCAGCAGCGCAGTCTGCAATTGTCGCGTGGACTTTATTCGAAAGAGAGCTTTAAGAAGTATAGATATATATATAGTTGGACGGGTGGGCGGGTGGAGAAATACGTGGGGAATAAAAATGTGAACGAGGAGAAGACAGGATAAGGGAAGATCGAAGGGAAGTAGAGGAAGCGGTAGGAGACTCCCTTTAATGGCTTCCTCCCCCTGCGCCGTCGTGGGAAAATCGTAAGCAAATTAGAATGGAGAAAGACAAGGGGGGAAAGGCCCATCGGGACTAAAGGAGAAATTTCTCGAATTCTTGGTGCTCCCGGAGCCTCGTCCTTCGGCCGTCGAAGAATTCCCATCTAGAGAGGCTCCCGATCAAATCGCCGATCGAGCACGTATTTATTCCGCGTGCGATCCGCGTGAAGAATTCTTGAGCCGATCCTCGCCCGATGAAGACGTTGTGTACGTAGTTGCCGAAACGGTTTGAGGATTCGCGGATAATTTTGTGAAATATCGTTATGGGACGTTTGCGTATATCTTATGGACTTCTTTCTTCGTTTTTTTTTATATATCTTCAAGCCTTTCAAAATAGGGATTGATAATGGCCGGGGATAAGGGTATGAACTCTTATCGTCTTAAACGACCCCGATGCGGGTACTCTTAATCCTCTTAGCATTGACGCGATTTTCCCAGATATCCAACCTTCCCGAAGATCGACCTTAAGACACGCCTTTCTTTTCTCTGGTTCCTCTTTCGGGATATCCGGGGGATACTTAACCTCAAGAGGGGCTGATATCGACGCCATGTTCGATTGGCCCACTTGTAGGTGGCGCCACTGGTACACGGGGTGACGAAAAATTTTAATTTCCACACTTGGCCAACGGTGCCGTCTGGCCGACTGCCTGGCTGGCGCTTACTGGCACTTTCCACTTATCAACTTTTCCGCAACGGCCGCGTGCGGAATCCGCATCGTCCTCGTGCACGGCTACGGACTCACTTTTAGCACCATCCGAACGGAATGCCGTATCTTTTGCCGAATGAAAAATTCATCCCTTATCCCTCAGATCATCCCCACCCGGTACCAATGTTCGATCCAGATACAGAGACAGATTAAACTATCGCCGGGACGCTACGATTTTCGAATGTAAAAGATACGTGTTCAAGGGTGGCTTTTCTAACGGGACATTAGACCCTTCTTCCTGCTCGAATCGTATATATAGGTATTTCACGCTGGAGCTGTCTTTGGATACGAAGACGTGGAACACAATAGGGGTGAATTACTGACCTACCCTTCCAGTATGTCAAATAGATAAGTGGAGAAGCGTGACCTATCCTGATATCGAATCACGATGTCCCTGACCTACCCTACGGCACCGTATGTGATGATCGGGTGCACAGGAGTCCGAAGACGTGTCGGCTGCATATTGGCTCCCTTGCGCAGCTGTAAACGTAAATACGTCTGGCATCGCACGTAGGGGAATGTTACGAGGTTATTATTTACGAAATGACACGCGTCACGTATTCCGCCATATGTGAATTGTTATTCCAGACAAGCGCGGTCCAGCTAGTCTGGTATGCGTCGGGGAATGGGAGACACGTGGATGAAAATGCTTATCACTCTTTTTCTTTCATCTCAAGATACCAGCACGTTTCACGTACGAGACTTACAGTTATTCCAATATTCAATGCATTGTTATCGGCGATGACGTAATTTATGTTGACAACTTTTTCCGTATTTTCCTTAAATTTTCATTGAATCCGGCAATTTTCACGAAAAAAAATTTCATTCTTTCCTTTTTTTTTAGGAACATTAATACAAAGGAGCGAATCGTCGACTCGTTTAGAGTCGCAGGACACAAAATCCTTTTAGGGCATAGAAATACCACTGGGTCTTATCTCCGCCACGTTTCTTCATTCGCCGCGTCCTTTGTCGCTGCTTTCTAACCATCGCCCGTTGAATTCGTCCTCAGGAAAACAGGCATTGTCGATGCCAAACGACCCGAGTTTCCTCCATTGTTCGTTAAACACTGTGTCGTTCGGCAAAGATTAGATGTGATTAGGCTGCCGGTACGAAGGTTAGGTTAGGATCTCCCAGTCAACTGAACTTTTGATAAATCTCCCGTGAGAACGATTCTGCCATATAGTATATATATATATATGATAACGGACATAGGATAGACGATGCCACAGCGTCCAGTGCTATTATTGTCATTCGCCTCGTGGTTCTTTAATGAAGTCGAATTACCCACGCATTTAATATTTCACCCCCCGGCCCCTGAAGGCTGACGAAATCGAGTTCGCTCCGTCTCAATCCAACGAGATAACGAGGAGGCCGTTTCTCATTGTCGTAAAGGATCTCGTCGACGAGTCCTAGGAAATCCTTAGCGTGAGTCTTCGTCTCTCTCTCTCGCTCGCTCTCGCAGCTGCAGGAATCTATAATAAAGTTTGAAAAACGAGACACGCTTGGAAAGCAGGTTGAGGATAATTTTGAAAAATGTCCGGTAATAACACGGAGCGACGTTATCGGCGGAGCTTGATGTACGTCAGGATGGCTCGTCGAAACGTATCCTGGCAAATGACGCGCGAACTTCCCTTTCGGCTTCCTCCTTCTTTTGGAGCTACTGTCCCTCTCTCTCTCTCTCTCTCTCTCGCTCTCTCTTCTTCCTCTCGCTATCGATGCTTCCTCTTCGTGCTGGACTGCCCGTAGTCACCGAAAACGCCACTCGGCGAGAGGGCGCTGGCATCGGCTCTTTCGGACTTGAAGTACCAAGTGTCTTAGACAGGGTGCACTCGAGACTTTACGTAATCAAGTATCAAGGCGCGTACACAACATTTTTTCACATCGATACTCTCATTCGATATATATCATATATATATATTGTGACGTATACCGTTCATCGGCGTCGCCTACAAATAATCCGTGGCTGCTCCCAACGTGCTGTGATCGAAGAAAAGATCCGAAGATCTAATTGTTGGGCGCCAGGTGCGGCTTCCCCGCACCACCATCCCTCACCACGGCCGTTTTCACATTTCCCGGCGGCTCAGCCTCAACGCACTGAAAATGGTAGAGGGGATAATGGGGGCGACGAGAGAGAATTTCGGAGTCAGCGGATAGGTGCGCAAAATGATAAGACAGCGAGTAGAATACCGTTTCGTTTATTACCATTAAATAAACGGCAGATTTTACAATACAAATCCCGTCGCGTACAGTGTGTCCTCCAACGGCGGCTCACGACTATTCCGAGTCGTGATTTCTAGCCTGCCCAAGACCTGTCCCTATCTCGGTGTGTCTACCGAATCCGCGAATCCCCTCGCGTTCCTAACAGGTCTCGTTGGAGACGAGCGTTTTCTTCCCCGGGAGTGTGCCCTCGGACGTCGGTAGCCACTCGAGGCATCCGTGTGTCCGCACCACTCCCGCTCGTCTATCCTCTCGCGCAAGATACCCTCTAAATAAGACCGCCCTCGCGGTACTTACCGAGAACTGGCTATCCCATCAATCCCGTGCCAAATCCAAATCGTGGGGGCCGTGTCCCTTCCGCCTATCCCCGTAGTGCCGCATCCCGGCTCCACGAAGGTGTCCATCAAACACTCGGAATTTCACACACTCGGTCACACACTGGCACTAGACAATACAAAAAACCCGGGAGCCATGGTCCTCTGCGAGAGATCCCGATAATCGCAATCCGCGATTATGCGATAGCCTCGCTATCGCCCGAGCACGGAAGAAGGACTCATTTCTCGCGGTCCACCGGACACCCGCGTCCTCACGCACGGACTCCCCGCGACACACTCCTTATCCTACCTACCGCTCTTCGCGGTAGGTCAAAAATCAAAACAAAACTCCTCTCCGGCGCCCTCCCCGCGGACCCGCAAACCGTAGCCGATCAAAGTTCCCGGGGTACCGGCAGTGTGTCCTGGCGGTTGAGCACCCCTTACTTGCGGGCTCTCAACCCAAAAGGGCCCCGTGCCTCCGCCGCCAGTCCACTACTTTCCCCCGTTCCCTCCTCCCGAACCACGGACCAACGAACTCCTTGGAGATGGAGGCCGGAGGCACTGCCGTGCTGTGGGCAGCGCGCGGAGGTGCGGGGCTCTTGTAACGTGTCGTCCTGACCTCACGTTACAATATATTTTTGGAAATTTTTCGTTTCTCAGGAAACCAGAAGAGGTATCGTCGCGTCACGCCACAAACTACCCAAGATACTTTTCTTCCCGATCCAAACCCTTCCTCCTCCTTCACCGACTCATCCTTGTGTCGTCGCACATCCGTTCTCCGGAAAATCCCGCAGGAACTTCTACCACTTACCCATTGGCACGCACTATTTTTTTCCGCAAATGATGCTGTTCCTCCCCAATATATCCAGAGCGAAAATCAATAGCTTCCGGGAGGAATCCAAAGACGATAGAGCGAGGTTGGAAATGGGCCTAACCCTCCCTTTTGAAATCTTCTTATCCTTTCATCTCCACCACGAAGCATTACCATCCTGAGCCTCGTCCTTCTCCTTACCCCAACTCATTCCGTTCAACAACTTCTAGGAGTCTTTCTCCTGTTTCACCAAGGACTTCCTGACCTGACCGACTACGATCCCTTCGTTGAACGCATGTGCCCCCTGCCCCACCACCTCTTCCGGATGACACTCGCACTCGACCCAGGCGACGGCGCTTCCATAGTTTGATGATTCGATACCACCCGACTGAAAGGTCCAGCATTGTTTAGAAAGAGGATGGACCGTGACGCACTGAGAGAAGAATGGAAAAAAGAGTGGCTGGTTCTCTGTTCTCTGTGGGGTAGTCTGAAGAAAAAAGGTAGATGGATCAAACGGATCAAAGGGGGTTGGTATATTTCTAGAGAGGGGCTGGGAAAGGGCTGCGTAGGAAGTTAAGAAGACAGAAGGGGAGAGAAGGGAACCCGGAGACTCAAAGAGACTGGGGGAATGCGAAGAGACATAATAAAGGTCCATTCACAATGGAGCTTAGAGGCGATGGGCAGGGTTAACAGGCTGATATTGTCGGGCGGGATGTGGAACATGCAGTCATTTCGGCGATGAGATCAGCCTGTCGAACCCAGCGCCGTATCCACCAGATGCGCCGACGCTCCAGACGTCCCGACGCCTTCGACGGGATCGACCTACAGTGCCGATATACCTCGGAGCAGGGATTTCTCAAAGTTGCTCCCGTCGAGAGGAGCCAACAGGAACGGAGATCAGGGATGCACTGGGGAGACTCTTATATTAGTTTAATTCATGGTTGTGGGAGAGAGAGAGAGAGAGAGAGAGAGAGAGAGTGGCGCCACCATGGAACGTTATTACGAGATGGTATTTGAAAGCTTTCTCTCCTCACAAAAGATCTCGAGTCTGGTCTGGTCCCTGGAGCAGCTGCGGATTCTCCTTTCTTGGAATTCAATGATATTTTCATATCCTGCAGCGGGGTCCTGTGAAAGACTCGGGAATAAAAAAAAGGGAATGGAAAAAGTTGGAGACTGTAGCAGTTAGTGAAAATGTATCCAGCCGCGGCTGGCGGAATGTTTATGCGCGCATTTGTGGAATGTACATTGCTACGCGGGACAAAGGGGTAGGGAAAACCACCGGAATCTCATTGACCATGCACTTCCGGCTCATTAGACAAATTAACAAGGTATAATTAGGTTGAACTACTTTCTTTTTTTTCATATAGCTACCAGTTAAATAATTGTTCGGGCTTTCCAGCTTATCCTCATAGGATTTTCTTTAATTATATCATCACCCTGTATAATTATTCTTTTACGAGCCAAACAAATCGACCCAACCTTAACCTACCGTAATATCAGTGCCAATTTTCATTTTCGTCCTGGCAACCTCACGCTTCGACGAGCACTGTGTTACGCGAGTCACGGCCGATTAGGCGTCTCGGTCTTGGGGATATGCTTCCTTCTCGAAGTTCCCAAGTTTCCGGTTGGGAGGGATCTCCTTATCTGATTAGCCACGATCGCCATTAACGATCTTCGTGTAACAACAATGGGAACGGGGAGCGATTCCCTGACATTCGTTAATGCTCTCTCTCCGGTTTTCCTATACGCGAAGTTAATCTGACTGGCGAATGTTCATTATCGTCATGCTTGATTAACTAAATCAACCAGAATTCCTCCAGCTCCAATCTCTATCTCTCGTTCGCTAGCTTCGAATTTCACTCAAACTATAAGGCAGGACCTAAGCTTTAACTTCGAATCGTGGAAACCGATTGGGAGCAACTTTCCTCGTTTCTGTAAAACCGAGTTTAACATGGTCCACGTCCTAATTGGATGGAATGCTTTGGATCTCGAGCCTTTGTCGACGTGCGTCGAGCTTCGATTGTGAATGCTTAATAAATTGTTGTTATTATTGTAACACTGCTCATGGTAAATTAGGTCTATTGAATTATTCAATACGATTGGTTGATATCCTTTGAAAATTTATATGACAAACTTTTTACACGAATGTGTATTTTTTATTTTTTTTTATTTTTCTATGTAATTTTGTATACCACTCTATGTAATATCTGTACTCCGTGCAAAACGGTCGCGTTACAAAAGAATGGAAGCGACTGGCTCTTTTGGCAGAGTAAAAAGTATTTTCATTGAAGTAGTATTTCCGCTCAATGGCATCCATTTCCACTCATGCTCGCGTTTATCGGCACTGGTATTATTGCAGTCGATCGATCAAGAGCTGTATCGAGCTCGGCTTCCGATACTTTTTAATTACTCTACCGAAGAAATGAGAGAAAGAAGGAAAAATGAGATAAAAGAAACATGGGTCTTTATACAATTAATAGAGACTATGAGTAATTTGACAATTTATCAGTTAACTGGCAATTATTGGTATCTCGGTCCATTGGAGATTTACTGAAAAAAACAAAAAAAAAACAGAAAAGTAAATAGAGAGCTTCCGAACAAACCAAGATATTTCAGCCATAAAAATGTACGCTCGATAACTTCGAATTGATTGGGTGTACGAGCGATAAGAAAGGGGCGGGGTTTTTTTTTAATTAATTGTCATCCTTACGTCTCGACCTGGTTTTCTTGGAAAATGAAATTTAAGGTAAAAATCTTGAAGCTCCATGTTCATCCGATAGGGTACAACACAGTCTATCCCCTTGTGGGTGTCGTTAGGGTTCGATCTCTTCTGGACGGTTCAATAATCTTATCCAGGGTTGAGCCGCGTGATCTTACCTAAGCTTTATTGGAAAATAGAGGATGAGCTTTTCTATCGATCTCAGATTAAATTCATCTCACGAAGTGAAATGGGACACGCGCGCAGTGTAGGATGTAATTGGTAGTCGTAATTAACTTTTTATTAACTGATCTTCTCAGAGAGGAGAAAATGGACCAGTCTCGGTATTACGGCCGTTACTTATTTACAAGCTGTACTCTCGTTCTCTGTTCGAATCACTTTGATTTCTCATCGCCAAATGAAATTTCCTCTCGAGCACTTTCGCACCACCGGACGCATTCGGGAAAATGCTTTATCCCCTTTTATTTTTATTTTTTTTACACGCGAAATGAACGAGCCCCCTTTGTGTTGCGCTTCTGGAATTTGACACTGGTCCATGTTTTTCTGATAGTCAGCTAAACCGAAATTCAGAATCGCGAATATTTCGCGGTTCTCGCGACGCCCGGTTGTCGCTTTGCGTTTTACATGCATTTCGATATTTTCCCATCGGGTCGTCATACATGCGTATATCCCGTAATAGAACGTACGTTGGTACGCGTTCTCTTGTTTGGGGATGAAATAGTAAAATGGGGTAAAATCTCGATAGAATTTTACCAAGGACCATAAACTTTGCGAAACGCGATACACCTTGATAATTACTTATGACAAATTGCTGACAGAAAATTATTACTCACCTTGTATATTCTCGATTGCGTTTTCGTTAATTATTCAAAAAATGCCCGAAATCACGAAAAATATGATAATCGTTAGAAATATAGGATGAACAAGTAAATAATTGTTATCGAAAATTTATATCGGCATATGTATACTATTGTTACGTATGATATCTATGTATAGCTATATATACACAGCATAGATCGTTACGAAATTCCGGGTCTTCGTATACAAACCAATTTCCGTTTCTATCTATAAAACTGTCGATCCAAATGTCCCACGAATTCGATTAACGAAATTCGAAGGTCCAAGATAGCGAGCGGAAGGAAGGATCTGGAAGTAATAAGTAAGAGAAGGACAGACTGTGTATGTAGAGAAAGAGAGAGGAGTATGAATGGGAAATGGTTCAAGATGGAGAAAGAGAGACAGAGTCGTATAGTAAAAGTAGAGAGAGTTTATTTTAACAATTCATTTGGGCCGAGGGGCTGGAAACGCCGGACGAAACAGGGGAGCCAACAGGCATTTTCTTCAATTCTTTCCAGACCCTGGATAGGCGACTCTTCCTGGATTCTCTGTATAGGCATGGCCTACTATATCCCCTATTCTCTCTATATGGAGTATACACTGTGTCTCCCGTTTTGTACGGCAGCCCTTGTGGCGCCATAGGAACTTTGGGGGCTGGAGCCCATAAAACCTTGAACTTCCCGTCATCAGAGCTACGACGCCAGAGACGACCAGCGTCTTCAGACTGCGGAGCCTATTTCTATTTTACAGGGATGCTGCGGAATCCCTCACGGATTTAACTCGGTCCAATGACTTTATGTCGTGTAAGAAAGGTAGGTGCGATAATTCCTGTGGCCGATGAGAATCTTCGATTTCGGAAACATTTCATGGGTAATTCAGTTACTTCGCACCCCCTCGGTTATTGTTTCCGGTGAAATCGGAAAAGTTGTTTATTCGGAATTTTTTTAATTTCCTTTGTTTTTCATCATACCGGTGGTTATAAAAGGATTTTTTCTTTACTGTGAAAAGTTCGCAGGTTACTGACTCATTGATTCGCTCGAATTTACTGATTGAGCAAAGAGAAAATTTTCTGGCGATCAGTGGGCTGGACCTCTGAAGGAGCTTTTCGTGGAACTGAGCAAGAGTAATTAGCCATTGGAATATTGAATGAAGGGCACTCCGTTGAATTGAATCAGAGAATCCTTCAGATTATCAAGCGTCTAGTACTTCCGGTAAAAGGAAACCTCCTTACCAAGGATTTTGCAACGATCAGTTCTGCCGGAGGAAGAGGGGCTGAAAATTCTTGAGATTGGATGAAAGGCGTTTCATAACAAAAAAAAATAAACACATGAAAAGAAGAGTGGTTGTTAGTATTTCGTGAGAGTCTCAAAAAACTTTAAGAGATTTATCGATTTTTGCAAAGCAACGAAATTTTTCTTGCATAGACGTTGACAGATTAATTTTTGACGAGCTTTCATCTCCTTCTTTCTTAACAATTTCTTTCATAGACGGCATCAAGATGAATTTGAAAAAAAAGGTAATTTTTTTTAAATTTATTACCGAGAAAAATGTTTTCTCTTTTTCCGAATGTCTACTTTATGAGTTTATGACGCTTCTTCTTATCCGAGTGATAACAGGATTATCTTGTAACATACAGTTAGGACTAATGGACGAAGCGAGAAGATGCTGCATAATAAAATCTGCCGAGTTTTAATATTAAATTTGAGAATATACCCAAAGGGACCGAAAGACGAACGTATGGGCTGAATCCTTGTTGGCAAAAAAAATCAGCATCCTTCAAAAATATTTAGACGCTTTAATTTTCATTTTTTAAAGTTCAAGCAAAAAATATGGGGTCACTGATGATGCTCAAAGGTGACGTATTTCCGGTAGACAGTGAAATCTGTTAAATAACAGGAAGTCCTCGGCAAGTTTAAGTTAGTAGCTGGAGCTTCCTCTTTCCTTGAGGTGGTAAGGTCCTCCTTTCCTCGTAGGATTAGGCGACAGGAATCTCCAGCTATAAATTCAGTACGCTGCCGGACTAACGCCCTTTTGGTTAGCGGGTTACACCTGTGTGTATATCTATAGCTTGATGAAGATAACGAGATCCAAAGCCCATTTAGATAAAAGTGAAGTTATATTAAATTTACACCGGGAACCAGCCTCGTGCAGGATCGGACCTTCTGATACGGTGCATTTTCCCTGATAAAAGGACGGATTAGCTAATATTTCGAGAAGATTGAAGAACTCGATGAAACAATCTCTCGCGAATTTACGAGATTCGGTGATTTTCGATTGAAATTTTCAAGCTACCCAAATTCCCTGCCGATTGATGAGCCACAACGATTGTGGGAGACTCGAAGTCTATCAACGTGAAAGGAGGTCGTTTCGATTGAGAGTTCATCGAAGGGTTGCTCCTTGACCCTTGTGAAATCTCTGTATGGCATCGGGATCCTTAACACCTTCGTGAATTCGAGATGCTACAAGTTACAGGGTAGCAACCCTTGGAAGGTCCTTCGTGGGCGTGCGGGAACGATAAATATTATATATTTTTTCGGACATCTTGGAAGGTTAGAAAAATCTCTCGAATAAACAGAACGAAGTGGAACTTTGCCTCAGGGGCTGAAGACCTTTTCGAATGGACGTCGGAGGGGTCGTGGACGGGGATAAGAGTAGTCGGTGGATTTGTAATGGGAGGGTCCAAGGGTGATTTTTTGTAAAAAAAAAAAAAGAAAGGTCGTTCCAAAAATGTAACTCGAGCCGTGACCTCTTCTTTTTGATTTTTCCCCTTATTTTTTACTATCGCTCGAAAATTCTTTCACTTTCGTCAAAACAAAATCGTGGGCTTTTGATATTTCAATGAAAAATATTTTTCACGGAAAGACGTCTGATTTAATATTTCAAAGGAAAATAATTAAAAATTTTTGACAATTCCCAGATTATCCTTAAATCTTCTATCTGCCTCACAAGATATCTTAAACAGCTTTATTCGCCACCCCATAAAAATTCAATACTCGTCGCTCGTCCTCCCTCATCCGCATTACTGAAAACTCGTCCGACTGAATTTCTATGTGGTAAATCAACTTCTTCCCTATCGATAATGGAAATATATTACATAGTCAATGGAGTCGCAAGAAAGTCAGTCACTGCGGTACTCAAATATTTAATCACGGAAGCAGCCAGACGCGATGAAACTTTTTAAGGAAAATTCAGAGTCTACGTTTCGCTCGGCGACGGAAAAATTATTTAATGGAATCCGTGATTATTCATATACAGAAAAAGAGACATTTCCGCGAATCAATCGCGAATAAATTTTAACGACGCCATTATCGGGGCCATTGACCCTCGACGTCGCGAATCCAAAAGTCTCAGGACGAGCGTCAATTTCAAATTTTCATTTGAAAATTTACTAAGACAACTCGGTTCTCCAAGCATTTTCACTGTTACTTCTCTTCTTACTCTCTCTATGTATCTAAGTCTATATTTCTTCCCCTCTCGCCCTCTTTTCGTTCTCTTGTTCTTTTTTGAGACCAAAACAACTTGCACCGGCAAGTGCGCCTCCGAGTCCACTTGTGGGTAGAACTAACGGGGGGGGGGGGGCTACTTCAAATTCAAAAAAGTCTTGACGGTTGGGCAACCCTTAACGCGGTTAGAAATAGAAGCAGCAGCCCAGAAGGAAGGACTGTGAACTAAAGTATAAAAATAGTAGCGTAAAGAAAGCTCTGAAAACGGAGAGGAAAAGGAGTTGAAAATAAAAAAAAAAGATTCTCGCCTACGCTCGAGATTCGAAGGAGTCTGGTAAAATAATAAGTAAGACACGGGTCTGTTTTCCTTATCGTCTGAACTGTTTGCGAAATTTCCACTGTATTTTTAAGCAAAATGCAAATCGTCGGATCAGCGTAAATAAAAAAAGGGAATTTATTCTGTGAAATACACGTGTCCCGTGACCAGCCGTGCGGTACGGGCGACACCTGGTGTCGCGTGAAATAAAAGTTGTCAGCAGTGCACATGTTATCCCCGGGCAATCCGGATGTTTTTCTGTATAACGAAATTTAGAGAATGGCGCCTAACGCGATGTCACCGCTGTGCAGAGGTGTCAGGAAAATGTGCTGAAAAAGGTACAGACTCTCACAGGAGCAAAAGGAAAGGCAAGAGAGCGGGTAAGCAGACTCGGTATAGGAGAATCCTGAAAAATTTACTCCAATTCTTTTTTTCATTTTATCCAACCCCCAACCACCCTTCCCAAAAGGAAAATGTGTTTAGGCGCGTCGCGGGGCGAAACGGCCGCACGGCGGATGATGTAAAACGGTACGAGGATTCGTGAGGATTTACCGTAATGCTTCGTTCCGCGTAACTCTGCTCCTCCCGGTGCCGCCTCGTGAGTTTCTCTTCTTATAGGGAAAAGAAAAAGAAAAAAATTGAGGGGAAAAGGGAGATGAAGAAGACCCTCAATAAAAAAAAAAAATCTACCAAGATCCGATCTGAGCTAAAGACATAAGAAACAGAAGTGACAAAACCAAAAGGAGTATCGATAAAGATACTTGTGAACAGCATCCGGTACAGCCAGTGGAAAAAGTATGAATAAAATTGAAGAAATCGAAGGGTATCAAATAGATACAGAAAATAACTACCAAACTGTCTGTACTACATATATGTATACTTGACGACAGACGTAACCTAACCTGCAAAAATACTTATCGCATCTTCATCCGACTGTTGGTTTATTAATGAGATTGCTACCCTTTACCCCTGTACCCTTAGGTACCCATTCAACCCTTTCGTTCGCCATGGACAACGAATTTCGCAGCCTCCTCGTTCTCCAGATTCCCAGCATCAATTATACCTGGAAGATCCTTTAGCATTGTTCGCTTCAACGAATAATTTTTCGAAAATTAATAGAATGTTTTTTTTGTGATATCCCTAAACTTATTTTTTCTTGATCTGTCGATTCGGATGCTGTGAAACTGATAAGGGCTGGAGAGACGTAAGGAAAGAGATAGAGAGATGGTTTTTGAAATTTTGAAGAGAAACGGGATGGGAGGAATAGATAGGTAAGGGTCGATTGAGAGAGAGGGTGGAACAAAAGTTTCCGCGTGGGTAAGAATAGCGACGCTCCAATTTGGCAAAGGTCCATCGTGGGGTGTTATGTTAGGAGGGTGGCACGTAAAAAAAAGAGAGAAGAGGGAAAAAGAGAGCTTGGAAAAATGGCTGGACCTTCCTGCTGCTTAGCCCGTGAATTTTTTGTCAGGTCCGAAAATGCCGCGCGGTTTAGGGACCTTGCTATTTATGTCCTCTCGAATTTATTTCCATCCCGCGGAAAAGCATTTATAAGCGATTCTCGCCCCGTCCCAGTCGCTTCGTGCGCTATTATTCGCGATGCAAATTTTTACTTCAAACGAGTAAACTGAATTATTTTTTACTTGGTTATGCGTTGATAAAATTAAGGAATCAGATACTGTTTTTGATAACACCTTTAAAAGCTCATTGCTCAAAGGTAGTTCAATTCAGATATATATATTTATATATACTGTCACGTGATTTTTCGAATCACGGTCCCAAGGCGGCTCCGGTTACCGATGCAGATAACGTTCGCGATTTCTGGTTCCCTTCGGGTCGCCACCCTGCTCAGAAGCCACGCTCTCGGGTTGATTCGTATAGTTACGCCAATGCTCTCGTAAGATTTCGTTATGGTTTAGTTGAGGTCGAGGTACTCGAATCTGCCGTGGGGAGATGGTCTCGACGTACCGAGTTGCCCGGCAGAGGAGAGTACCCGACGAAGACGTCTCCACGGACCGGCAGAAGCCCGGGTGAAACACCGGCGCCCCGCTGGAGATGGGCAAAGGGATGTACAACG